>DAKLCV010001830.1:0-46471 GCA_030247045.1 Colobus guereza
AAAGAATGGACATGTCAGAGAGCAGTTTCTTGAGTGCTTCTTTCTGTTTTTTATTGGATGACATTTCACTTTTTGCCATAGTCTTCAATGTGCTCTGAATATCACTCTTTTGGTTTTACAGGAACAGTGTTCAAACTGTGCCTTATGAGAAGAAAGTTATAACTCCCTGAGTGGAATGCACACATCACCAAGCAGTTTCTCAGAAAGCTTCTCTCCAGTTTTTATCTGACTATATTTCCTATTTCACCATAGGCCTGAATGTGATCCCAAATATCCCTTCGTGGATCCATCCACGAGGGAGTTTCCAAGCTGCGTAATGTAAAGAAAGCTTCATCTATGTGAGATGAATAAACATAGCAAAAAGCAGATTCACAGAAAGCTTCTTTCCAGTTTTTATCTGAAGATATTTCCTTTTTCACCATAGTCCTGAATGTGCTCCCAAATATCCTTCGTGGATCCATCCATGACAGTTTCAAGCTGTAATGTAAAGAAAGCTTTATCTATGTGAGATGATTACACATATCACAGAGTAGTTTCCTAGAAAGCTTCTTTCCAGTTTTTGTCTGAGGCTATTTCCTTTTCACCATCGGCATCAACATGCTCCCGAATATCACTTGGTACCTGTTTCTCCAAAGGGTTTCCGACGCTGTATGAGAAGAGGTATAACACTGTGAGTGGAATGCACACGTCACAAAGCAGTTTCACAGAAAGCTTCTTTCCAGTTTTTGTCTGAGGATATTTCCTTTTTCACCATAGCCTCAAAGTGCTCCAATATCCCATCACATGCTAAACATACACAGGGTTAGAAAACTGCTCAATGAAAAGAGAGGCTTAACTGAGTGAGAGGAATTAAGATGACAGAGCAGTTTCACAGAAAGCTTCCTTCTGGATTTTACCTGAGGATATTTCTTTCTCCATATTCTAAGGATCGTTCCAAATGTCCTTCCTCAGATTCCACAAAACAGTGATTTCAAGCTGCTCAATCCAAGAATGATTTAACTCTTTGAGATGAATACACACATCAAAGCAGTTGCTCAGAAAGTTTCTCTGCAGGTTTCATCGGAAGACGTTTCCTTGCTCACCACAAGCCTCCAGGCGTCACTAAATATCCTTCACAGATTCTTCAAAGACAGAGTTTCAAACTGGGCAACATAGAGTAAGCATTAACTCTGTGAAGTGAATGCACATATCAGAGAGCAGATTCTTGAACGCTTCTTCCTCGATTTTATTTCAGTATATTTCACTTTTGCCATAGTCTTCAATGTGCTCTGAATATCACTTTTCGGTTTCACAGGAACAGTGTTCAAACACTGCCTTGTGAGAAAAGAGGTATAACTCCTGAGTGGAATGCACATCACAAAGTAGTTTCTCAGAAAGCTTCTATCCAGTTTTATCTGAAGATATCTCCTCTTCACCATAGGCCTGAATGTGCTCCCGAATGTCCCTTCAAGGATCTGTGCATGACGGAGTTTCCAAACTGCGTAATATAAGAAAAGTTTTAACTATGCGAGATGAATAAATATATCTAACACAAGCAGTTTCAGAAATCTTCTTTCAGTTTTGTCTGAGGATATTTCCTTTTTCACCATAGTCCTCAATGCTCAAATATCACTTTTCGGTTTCACAGGAACAGTGTTCAAACTGCCTTGTGAGAAAAGAGGTATAACTCCCTGAGTGGAATGCACATCACAAAGCAGCTCCTCAGAAAGCTTCTCTCCAGTTTCTATCTGAAGATTTCCTTTTCACCATTGGCATCAACATGCTGAATATCACTCTTTGGTTTTACAGAACAGTGTTCAAACACTGCCTTGTGAGAAAAGAGGTATAACTCCCTGAGTGGAATGCACACATCACAAGCAGTTTCACAGAAAGCTTCCTTCTGGATTTTACCTGAGGATATTTCCTTTTTCACCATAGTCCAGAATGTGCTCCCAAATGTCCTTCCTCAGATTCCACAGAAACAGTGATTTCAAACTGCTCAATCCAAAGAATGATTTAACTCTATGAGATGAATACAAACATCACAAAAGAGTTGCAGAAAGCTTCTCCAATTTTCGATGGAAGACATTTCCTTGCTCAACACAGGCCTCCGGTTGCCACTTACTATCCCTTCACAGAACCCTCAAAGACCGACTTTCAAACTGGGAAATATAGAGTAAGCTTTAACCCTGTGAAAAGAATGGACATGTCAGAGAGCAGTTTCTTGAGTGCTTCTTTCTGTTTTTATTGACGACATTTCACTTTTGCCATAGTCTTCAATGTGCTCGAATATCACTCTTTTGGTTTTACAGGAACAGTGTTCAAACTGTGCCTTATGAGAAGAAAGTTATAACTCCCTGAGTGGAATGCACACATCACCAAGCAGTTTCTCAGAAAGCTTCTCTCCAGTTTTTATCTGACTATATTTCCTATTTCACCATAGGCCCAAATGTGATCCCAAATATCCTTCGTGGATCCATCCACGAGGGAGTTTCAAGCTGTAATGTAAAAGCTTCATCTATGTGAGATGAATAAACATAGCAAAAGCAGATTCACAGAAAGCTTCTTTCCAGTTTTTATCTGAAGATATTTCCTTTTCACCATAGTCCTCAATGCTCCAAATATCACTTTTTGGTTTTACAGGAACAGTGTTCAAACTGCCTTATGAGAAGAAAGTTATAACTCTGAGTGGAATGCACACATCACAAAGTAGTTTCTCAGAAAGCTTCTTTCCAGTTTTGTCTGAGGCTATTTCCTTTTCACCATCAGCATCAACATGCTCCCGAATATCACTTGGTACCTGTTTCTCCAAAAGGGTTTCCGACGCTGTATGAGAAGAGAGGTATAACACTGTGAGTGGAATGCACACATCACCAAGCAGTTTCTCAGAAAGCTTCTTTCCAGTTTTTGTCTGAGGCTATTTCCTTTTCACCATCAGCATCAACATGCTCCCGAATATCCCATCACACGCTAAACATACACAGGGTTAGAAAACTGCTCAATGAAAAGAAGCTTAACTGTGAGTGGAATGCACATGTCACAAAGCAGTTTCAGAAAGCTTCTTCCAGTTTTTATCTGAGGATATTTCCTTTTCACCATAAGCCTCAAAGCTCCTGAATATCCCTTCAGACTAAACAAAAACAGTGTTATGATACTGCTCAATGAAAAGAGAGGCTTATCTGAGTGAGAGGAATTAAGACACAGAGCAGTTTCACAGAAAGCTTCTCTCCAGTTTCTATCTGAAGACGTTTCCTTTCTCACCATAAGCCTCAAAGCTCCTGAATATCCCTTCACAGATTCTTCAAAGACAGAGTTTCGAAACTGGGCAACATAGAGTAAGCATTAACTCTGTGAAGTGAATGCACATCACCAAGCAGTTTCTCAGAAAGCTTCTTCCAGTTTTATCTGAGATATTTCCTTTTTCACCATAGTCCTGAATGTGCTCCAAATATCACTTTTGGTTTCACAGGAACAGTGTTCAAACACTGCCTTGTGAGAAAAGAGGTATAACTCCCTGAGTGGAATGCACATCACAAGCAGTTTCTCAGAAAGCTTCTATCCAGTTTTATCTGAAGATATTTCCTTTTCACCATAGGCCTGAATGTGCTCCTGAATGTCCCTTCATGGATCCATCCACGAGGAGTTTCAAGCTGTAATGTAAAGAAAGCTTTATCTATGTGAGATGAATAAATATATCTAACACAAAGCAGTTCTCAGAAAGCTTCTTCCAGTTTTGTCTGAGGATATTTCCTTTTCACCATAAGCCTCAAAGCTCCTGAATATCACTTGGTACCTGTTTCTCCAAAAGGGTTTCCGACGCTGTATGAGAAGAGAGGTATAACACTGTGAGTGGAATGCACACGTCACAAAGCAGCTCCTCAGAAAGCTTCTCCAGTTTCTATCTGAAGACGTTTCCTTTCTCACCATAAGCCTCAAAGCCTCCAGAATATCCCTTCAGACTAAACAAAACAGTGTTATGATACAGCTCAATGAAAAGAAGCTTAACTGTGTGAGCAGAATTCACGTGACACAGAGCAGTTTCACAGAAAGCTTCTTTCCAGTTTTATCTGAGGATATTTCTTTCTCCATATTCTAAGGATCATTCCCAAATGTCCTTTCTCAGATTCCACAGAAACAGTGATCTCAAACTCTCAATCCAAAGAATGATTTAACTCTTTGAGATGAAACAAACATCACAAAAGAGGTGTGCAGAATGATTCTCTCCAATTTTCGATGGAAGACATTTCCTTGCCTCACACAGGCCTCCAGTTGCCACTTACTATCCATTCCCAGAACTCTCAAATATTGACTTTAAAACTGGCAAATGTAGAGTAAGCTTTAACCTGTGAAAAGAATGGATATGTCAGAGAAGTTTCTTCGAGAGCTTCTTTCTGTTTTTTATTGGACGACATTCACTTTTTGTCATAGTCTTCAATGTGCTCCGAATATCACTCTTTTGGTTTTACAGGAAGAGTGTTCAAACACTGCCTTGTGAGAAAAGAGGTATAACTCCTGAGTGGAATGCACGTCACAAAGCAGTTTCAGAAAGCTTCTCCAGTTTTTATCTGACTATATTTCCTATTTCACCATAGGCCCAAATGTGATCCCAAATATCCCTTCGTGGATCCATCCACGAGGGAGTTTCAAGCTGCGTAATGTAAAGAAAGCTTCATCTATGTGAGATGAATAAACATAGCAAAAGCAGATTCACAGAAAGCTTCTTTCCAGTTTTTATCTGAAGATATTTCCTTTTCACCATAGTCCTGAATGTGCTCCCAAATGTCCCTTCGTGGATCCGTCCATGACAGTTTCCAAGCTGTAATGTAAAGAAAGCTTTATCTATGTGAGATGATTACACATATCACAGAGTAGTTTCCTAGAAAGCTTCTTTCCAGTTTTATCTGACTATATTTCCTATTTCACCATAGGCCTGAATGTGATCCCAAATATCCCTTCACAGACTAAACAAAACAGTGTTATGATACTGCTCAATGAAAAGAGAAGCTTAACTGTGTGAGTGGAATTCACGTGACACAGAGCAGTTTCACAGAAATCTTCTTTCCAGTTTTGTCTGAGGATATTTCTTTCTCCATATTCTAAGGATCGTTCCCAAATGTCCTTCCTCAGATTCCACAGAAACAGTGATTTCAAACTGCTCAATCAAAGAATGGTTTAACTCTATGAGATGAATAAACATAGCAAAAGCAGATTCACAGAAAGCTTCCTTCTGGATTTTACCTGAGGATATTTCTTTCTCCATATTCTAAGGATCGTTCCCAAATGTCCTTCTCAGATTCCACAAAACAGTGATTTCAAGCTGCTCAATCCAAAGAATGATTTAACTCTATGAGACGAATACACACATCACAAAGCAGTTGCTCAGAAAGTTTCTCTGCAGGTTTCATCGGAAGACGTTTCCTTGCTCACCACAAGCCTCTGGGCATCACTAAATATCCTTCACAGATTCTTCAAAGACAGAGTTTCAAACTGGGAAATGTAGAGTAAGCTTTAACCTGTGAAAAGAATGGACATGTCAGAGAGCAGTTTCTTCGAGTGCTTCTTTCTGTTTTTATTGGACGACATTTCACTTTTGCCATAGTCTTCAATGTGCTCTGAATATCACTCTTTTGGTTTTACAGGAACAGTGTTCAAACACTGCCTTGTGAGAAAAGAGGTATAACTCCTGAGTGGAATGCACATCACAAAGCAGTTTCTCAGAAAGCTTCTTTCCAGTTTTTATCTGAAGATATTTCCTTTTCACCATAGGCCTGAATGTGATCCCAAATATCCCTTCACAGATTCTTCAAAGACAGAGTTTCAAACTGGGCAACATAGAGTAAGCATTAACTCTGTGAAGTGAATGCACATATCAGAGAGCAGATTCTTGGAACGCTTCTTCCTCGATTTTATTTCAGTATATTTCACTATTCGCCATAGTCCTCAATGCTCCAAATATCACTTTTGGTTTCACAGGAACAGTGTTCAAACTGTGCCTTATGAGAAGAAAGTTATAACTCCTGAGTGGAATGCACATCACAAAGCAGTTCTCAGAAAGCTTCTCCAGTTTTTATCTGAAGATATTTCCTTTTCACCATAGGCCTGAATGTGATCCCAAATATCCCTTCACAGATTCTTCAAAGACAGAGTTTCAAACTGGGCAACATAGAGTAAGCATTAACTCTGTGAAGTGAATGCACATATCAGAGAGCAGATTCTTGGAACGCTTCTTCCTCGATTTTATTTCAGTATATTTCACTATTCGCCATAGTCCTCAATGCTCCAAATATCACTTTTGGTTTCACAGGAACAGTGTTCAAACTGTGCCTTATGAGAAGAAAGTTATAACTCCTGAGTGGAATGCACACATCACAAAGCAGTTCTCAGAAAGCTTCTCTCCAGTTTCTATCTGAAGACGTTTCCTTTCTCACCATAAGCCTCAAAGTGCTCCTGAATATCCCTTCACAGATTCTTCAAAGACAGAGTTTCAAACTGGGCAACATAGAGTAAGCATTAACTCTGTGAAGTGAATGCACATATCAGAGCAGATTCTTGGAACGCTTCTTCCTCGATTTTATTTCAGTATATTTCACTATTTGCCATAGTCTTCAATGTGCTCCAAATATCACTTTTGGTTTCACAGGAACAGTGTTCAAACTGTGCCTTATGAGAAGAAAGTTATAACTCCTGAGTGGAATGCACACATCACAAAGCAGTTTCTCAGAAAGCTTCTCTCCAGTTTTATCTGAGGATATTTCTTTCTCCATATTCTAAGGATCGTTCCCAAATGTCCTTCCTCAGATTCCACAAAACAGTGATTTCAAACTGCTCAATCCAAAGAATGGTTTAACTCTATGAGATGAATAAATATATCTAACACAAAGCAGTTTCACAGAAAGCTTCTTTCCAGTTTTATCTGAAGATATCTCCTCTTTCACCATAGGCCTGAATGTGATCCCAAATATCCCTTCACAGATTCTTCAAAGACAGAGTTTCAAACTGGGCAACATAGAGTAAGCATTAACTCTGTGAAGTGAATGCACATATCAGAGAGCAGATTCTTGGAACGCTTCTTCCTCGATTTTATTTCAGTATATTTCACTATTTGCCATAGTCCTCAATGCTCCAAATATCACTTTTGGTTTCACAGGAACAGTGTTCAAACACTGCCTTGTGAGAAAAGAGGTATAACTCCTGAGTGGAATGCACACATCACAAAGCAGTTTCTCAGAAAGCTTCTCTCCAGTTTTATCTGAAGATATTTCCTTTTCACCATAGGCCTGAATGTGATCCCAAATATCCCTTCACAGATTCTTCAAAGACAGAGTTTCAAACTGGGCAACATAGAGTAAGCATTAACTCTGTGAAGTGAATGCACATATCAGAGAGCAGATTCTTGGAACGCTTCTTCCTCGATTTTATTTCAGTATATTTCACTATTTGCCATAGTCCTCAATGCTCCAAATATCACTTTTGGTTTCACAGGAACAGTGTTCAAACTGTGCCTTATGAGAAGAAAGTTATAACTCCTGAGTGGAATGCATACATCACAAAGTAGTTTCTCAGAAAGCTTCTTTCCAGTTTTGTCTGAGGATATTTCTTTCTCCATATTCTAAGGATCGTTCCCAAATGTCCTTCTCAGATTCCACAGAAACAGTGATTTCAAACTGCTCAATCCAAAGAATGGTTTAACTCTATGAGATGAATAAACATAGCAAAAGCAGATTCACAGAAAGCTTCTTCCAGTTTTATCTGACTATATTTCCTATTTCACCATAGGCCTGAATGTGATCCCAAATATCCCTTCACAGATTCTTCAAAGACAGAGTTTCAAACTGGGCAACATAGAGTAAGCATTAACTCTGTGAAGTGAATGCACATATCAGAGAGCAGATTCTTGGAACGCTTCTTCCTCGATTTTATTTCAGTATATTTCACTATTTGCCATAGTCCTCAATGCTCCAAATATCACTTTTGGTTTCACAGGAACAGTGTTCAAACTGTGCCTTATGAGAAAAGAGGTATAACTCCTGAGTGGAATGCACATCACAAAGCAGTTTCACAGAAAGCTTCTTCCAGTTTTATCTGAAGATATTTCCTTTTCACCATAGGCCTGAATGTGATCCCAAATATCCCTTCACAGATTCTTCAAAGACAGAGTTTCAAACTGGGCAACATAGAGTAAGCATTAACTCTGTGAAGTGAATGCACATATCAGAGAGCAGATTCTTGGAACGCTTCTTCCTCGATTTTATTTCAGTATATTTCACTATTCGCCATAGTCCTCAATGCTCCAAATATCACTTTTGGTTTCACAGGAACAGTGTTCAAACACTGCCTTGTGAGAAAAGAGGTATAACTCCTGAGTGGAATGCACACATCACCAAGCAGTTTCTCAGAAAGCTTCTTTCCAGTTTTGTCTGAGGCTATTTCCTTTTCACCATAGGCCTGAATGTGATCCCAAATATCCCTTCACAGATTCTTCAAAGACAGAGTTTCAAACTGGGCAACATAGAGTAAGCATTAACTCTGTGAAGTGAATGCACATATCAGAGAGCAGATTCTTGGAACGCTTCTTCCTCGATTTTATTTCAGTATATTTCACTATTCGCCATAGTCCTCAATGCTCCAAATATCACTTTTGGTTTCACAGGAACAGTGTTCAAACTGTGCCTTATGAGAAGAAAGTTATAACTCCTGAGTGGAATGCACACATCACCAAGCAGTTTCTCAGAAAGCTTCTTTCCAGTTTTTATCTGACTATATTTCCTATTTCACCATAGGCCTGAATGTGATCCCAAATATCCCTTCACAGATTCTTCAAAGACAGAGTTTCAAACTGGGCAACATAGAGTAAGCATTAACTCTGTGAAGTGAATGCACATATCAGAGAGCAGATTCTTGGAACGCTTCTTCCTCGATTTTATTTCAGTATATTTCACTATTCGCCATAGTCCTCAATGCTCCAAATATCACTTTTGGTTTCACAGGAACAGTGTTCAAACTGTGCCTTATGAGAAGAAAGTTATAACTCCTGAGTGGAATGCACATCACAAAGCAGTTTCACAGAAAGCTTCTTCCAGTTTTATCTGAAGATATCTCCTCTTTCACCATAGGCCTGAATGTGATCCCAAATATCCCTTCACAGATTCTTCAAAGACAGAGTTTCAAACTGGGCAACATAGAGTAAGCATTAACTCTGTGAAGTGAATGCACATATCAGAGAGCAGATTCTTGGAACGCTTCTTCCTCGATTTTATTTCAGTATATTTCACTATTTGCCATAGTCCTCAATGCTCCAAATATCACTTTTGGTTTCACAGGAACAGTGTTCAAACTGTGCCTTATGAGAAGAAAGTTATAACTCCTGAGTGGAATGCATACATCACAAAGTAGTTTCTCAGAAAGCTTCTTTCCAGTTTTATCTGACTATATTTCCTATTTCACCATAGGCCTGAATGTGATCCCAAATATCCCTTCACAGATTCTTCAAAGACAGAGTTTCAAACTGGGCAACATAGAGTAAGCATTAACTCTGTGAAGTGAATGCACATATCAGAGAGCAGATTCTTGGAACGCTTCTTCCTCGATTTTATTTCAGTATATTTCACTATTCGCCATAGTCCTCAATGCTCCAAATATCACTTTTGGTTTCACAGGAACAGTGTTCAAACTGTGCCTTATGAGAAGAAAGTTATAACTCCTGAGTGGAATGCACATCACAAAGCAGTTCCTCAGAAAGCTTCTTTCCAGTTTTATCTGAAGATATCTCCTCTTTCACCATAGGCCTGAATGTGATCCCAAATATCCCTTCACAGATTCTTCAAAGACAGAGTTTCAAACTGGGCAACATAGAGTAAGCATTAACTCTGTGAAGTGAATGCACATATCAGAGAGCAGATTCTTGGAACGCTTCTTCCTCGATTTTATTTCAGTATATTTCACTATTCGCCATAGTCCTCAATGCTCCAAATATCACTTTTGGTTTCACAGGAACAGTGTTCAAACTGTGCCTTATGAGAAGAAAGTTATAACTCCTGAGTGGAATGCATACATCACAAAGTAGTTTCTCAGAAAGCTTCTTTCCAGTTTTGTCTGAGGATATTTCCTTTTCACCATAGGCCTGAATGTGATCCCAAATATCCCTTCACAGATTCTTCAAAGACAGAGTTTCAAACTGGGCAACATAGAGTAAGCATTAACTCTGTGAAGTGAATGCACATATCAGAGAGCAGATTCTTGGAACGCTTCTTCCTCGATTTTATTTCAGTATATTTCACTATTCGCCATAGTCCTCAATGCTCCAAATATCACTTTTGGTTTCACAGGAACAGTGTTCAAACTGTGCCTTATGAGAAGAAAGTTATAACTCCTGAGTGGAATGCATACATCACAAAGTAGTTTCTCAGAAAGCTTCTCCAGTTTTATCTGACTATATTTCCTATTTCACCATAGGCCTGAATGTGATCCCAAATATCCCTTCACAGATTCTTCAAAGACAGAGTTTCAAACTGGGCAACATAGAGTAAGCATTAACTCTGTGAAGTGAATGCACATATCAGAGAGCAGATTCTTGGAACGCTTCTTCCTCGATTTTATTTCAGTATATTTCACTATTCGCCATAGTCCTCAATGTGCTCCCAAATGTCCTTCTCAGATTCCACAGAAACAGTGATTTCAAACTGCTCAATCCAAAGAATGGTTTAACTCTATGAGATGAATAAATATATCTAACACAAAGCAGTTTCTCAGAAAGCTTCTATCCAGTTTTTATCTGAAGATATCTCCTCTTTCACCATAGGCCTGAATGTGATCCCAAATATCCCTTCACAGATTCTTCAAAGACAGAGTTTCAAACTGGGCAACATAGAGTAAGCATTAACTCTGTGAAGTGAATGCACATCACAAAGCAGTTTCACAGAAATCTTCTTTCCAGTTTTGTCTGAGGATATTTCCTTTTCACCATAGTCCTGAATGTGCTCCCAAATGTCCTTCCTCAGATTCCACAAAACAGTGATTTCAAACTGCTCAATCCAAAGAATGGTTTAACTCTATGAGATGAATAAATATATCTAACACAAAGCAGTTTCTCAGAAAGCTTCTCTCCAGTTTCTATCTGAAGACGTTTCCTTTCTCACCATAAGCCTCAAAGCTCCTGAATATCCCTTCACAGATTCTTCAAAGACAGAGTTTCAAACTGGGCAACATAGAGTAAGCATTAACTCTGTGAAGTGAATGCACATATCAGAGAGCAGATTCTTGGAACGCTTCTTCCTCGATTTTATTTCAGTATATTTCACTATTCGCCATAGTCCTCAATGCTCCAAATATCACTTTTGGTTTCACAGGAACAGTGTTCAAACTGTGCCTTATGAGAAGAAAGTTATAACTCCTGAGTGGAATGCACACGTCACAAAGCAGTTTCTCAGAAAGCTTCTCCAGTTTTATCTGAAGATATTTCCTTTTCACCATAGGCCTGAATGTGATCCCAAATATCCCTTCACAGATTCTTCAAAGACAGAGTTTCAAACTGGGCAACATAGAGTAAGCATTAACTCTGTGAAGTGAATGCACATATCAGAGAGCAGATTCTTGGAACGCTTCTTCCTCGATTTTATTTCAGTATATTTCACTATTCACCATAGTCCTGAATGTGCTCCCAAATGTCCCTTCATGGATCCATCCACGAGGGAGTTTCAAGCTGTGTAATGTAAAGAAAGCTTTATCTATGTGAGATGATTACACATATCACAGAGTAGTTTCCTAGAAAGCTTCTTTCCAGTTTTATCTGAAGATATCTCCTCTTTCACCATAGGCCTGAATGTGATCCCAAATATCCCTTCACAGATTCTTCAAAGACAGAGTTTCAAACTGGGCAACATAGAGTAAGCATTAACTCTGTGAAGTGAATGCACATCACCAAGCAGTTTCTCAGAAAGCTTCTCTCCAGTTTTATCTGACTATATTTCCTATTTCACCATAGGCCTGAATGTGATCCCAAATATCCCTTCACAGATTCTTCAAAGACAGAGTTTCAAACTGGGCAACATAGAGTAAGCATTAACTCTGTGAAGTGAATGCACATATCAGAGAGCAGATTCTTGGAACGCTTCTTCCTCGATTTTATTTCAGTATATTTCACTATTCGCCATAGTCCTCAATGCTCCAAATATCACTTTTGGTTTCACAGGAACAGTGTTCAAACTGTGCCTTATGAGAAGAAAGTTATAACTCCTGAGTGGAATGCACACATCACAAAGCAGTTTCTCAGAAAGCTTCTCCAGTTTTATCTGACTATATTTCCTATTTCACCATAGGCCTGAATGTGATCCCAAATATCCCTTCGTGGATCCATCCACGAGGGAGTTTCAAGCTGTGTAATGTAAAGAAAGCTTCATCTATGTGAGATGAATAAACATAGCAAAAGCAGATTCACAGAAAGCTTCTTTCCAGTTTTATCTGAAGATATTTCCTTTTCACCATAGGCCTGAATGTGATCCCAAATATCCCTTCGTGGATCCATCCACGAGGGAGTTTCAAGCTGTGTAATGTAAAGAAAGCTTTATCTATGTGAGATGATTACACATATCACAGAGTAGTTTCCTAGAAAGCTTCTTTCCAGTTTTGTCTGAGGCTATTTCCTTTTCACCATCGGCATCAACATGCTCCGAATATCACTTGGTACCTGTTTCTCCAAAAGGGTTTCCGACGCTGTATGAGAAGAGAGGTATAACACTGTGAGTGGAATGCACATCACAAAGCAGCTCCTCAGAAAGCTTCTCCAGTTTTATCTGAGGATATTTCTTTCTCCATATTCTAAGGATCGTTCCCAAATGTCCTTCTCAGATTCCACAAAACAGTGATTTCAAACTGCTCAATCCAAAGAATGGTTTAACTCTATGAGATGAATAAATATATCTAACACAAAGCAGTTTCTCAGAAAGCTTCTCTCCAGTTTTATCTGAGGATATTTCTTTCTCCATATTCTAAGGATCGTTCCCAAATGTCCTTCTCAGATTCCACAGAAACAGTGATTTCAAGCTGCTCAATCCAAAGAATGGTTTAACTCTATGAGATGAATAAATATATCTAACACAAAGCAGTTTCACAGAAATCTTCTTTCCAGTTTTGTCTGAGGATATTTCTTTCTCCATATTCTAAGGATCGTTCCCAAATGTCCTTCCTCAGATTCCACAAAACAGTGATTTCAAACTGCTCAATCCAAAGAATGGTTTAACTCTATGAGATGAATAAATATATCTAACACAAAGCAGTTTCTCAGAAAGCTTCTTTCCAGTTTTATCTGAAGATATCTCCTCTTTCACCATAGGCCTGAATGTGATCCCAAATATCCCTTCACAGATTCTTCAAAGACAGAGTTTCAAACTGGGCAACATAGAGTAAGCATTAACTCTGTGAAGTGAATGCACATATCAGAGAGCAGATTCTTGGAACGCTTCTTCCTCGATTTTATTTCAGTATATTTCACTATTCACCATAGTCCTGAATGTGCTCCCAAATGTCCCTTCATGGATCCATCCACGAGGGAGTTTCAAGCTGTGTAATGTAAAGAAAGCTTCATCTATGTGAGATGAATAAATATATCTAACACAAAGCAGTTTCACAGAAATCTTCTTTCCAGTTTTATCTGAAGATATTTCCTTTTCACCATCGGCATCAACATGCTCCGAATATCACTTGGTACCTGTTTCTCCAAAAGGGTTTCCGACGCTGTATGAGAAGAGAGGTATAACACTGTGAGTGGAATGCACATCACAAAGCAGTTTCACAGAAAGCTTCTTCCAGTTTTATCTGAGGATATTTCTTTCTCCATATTCTAAGGATCGTTCCCAAATGTCCTTCTCAGATTCCACAAAACAGTGATTTCAAACTGCTCAATCCAAAGAATGATTTAACTCTATGAGATGAATAAATATATCTAACACAAAGCAGTTTCTCAGAAAGCTTCTTTCCAGTTTTATCTGAGGATATTTCTTTCTCCATATTCTAAGGATCGTTCCCAAATGTCCTTCTCAGATTCCACAAAACAGTGATTTCAAACTGCTCAATCCAAAGAATGGTTTAACTCTATGAGATGAATAAATATATCTAACACAAAGCAGTTTCTCAGAAAGCTTCTCTCCAGTTTTATCTGAAGATATCTCCTCTTTCACCATAGGCCTGAATGTGATCCCAAATATCCCTTCACAGATTCTTCAAAGACAGAGTTTCAAACTGGGCAACATAGAGTAAGCATTAACTCTGTGAAGTGAATGCACATATCAGAGAGCAGATTCTTGGAACGCTTCTTCCTCGATTTTATTTCAGTATATTTCACTATTTGCCATAGTCCTCAATGCTCCAAATATCACTTTTGGTTTCACAGGAACAGTGTTCAAACACTGCCTTGTGAGAAAAGAGGTATAACTCCTGAGTGGAATGCACATCACAAAGCAGTTTCTCAGAAAGCTTCTATCCAGTTTTATCTGAAGATATTTCCTTTTCACCATCGGCATCAACATGCTCCGAATATCACTTGGTACCTGTTTCTCCAAAAGGGTTTCCGACGCTGTATGAGAAGAGAGGTATAACACTGTGAGTGGAATGCACATCACAAAGCAGTTTCACAGAAAGCTTCCTTCTGGATTTTACCTGAGGATATTTCTTTCTCCATATTCTAAGGATCGTTCCCAAATGTCCTTCCTCAGATTCCACAGAAACAGTGATTTCAAACTGCTCAATCCAAAGAATGATTTAACTCTATGAGATGAATAAATATATCTAACACAAAGCAGTTTCACAGAAATCTTCTTTCCAGTTTTGTCTGAGGATATTTCCTTTTCACCATAGTCCTGAATGTGCTCCCAAATGTCCTTCCTCAGATTCCACAAAACAGTGATTTCAAACTGCTCAATCCAAAGAATGGTTTAACTCTATGAGATGAATAAATATATCTAACACAAAGCAGTTTCTCAGAAAGCTTCTCTCCAGTTTCTATCTGAAGACGTTTCCTTTCTCACCATAAGCCTCAAAGTGCTCCTGAATATCCCTTCACAGATTCTTCAAAGACAGAGTTTCAAACTGGGCAACATAGAGTAAGCATTAACTCTGTGAAGTGAATGCACATATCAGAGAGCAGATTCTTGGAACGCTTCTTCCTCGATTTTATTTCAGTATATTTCACTATTTGCCATAGTCCTCAATGCTCCAAATATCACTTTTGGTTTCACAGGAACAGTGTTCAAACTGTGCCTTATGAGAAGAAAGTTATAACTCCTGAGTGGAATGCACATCACAAAGCAGTTTCACAGAAATCTTCTTTCCAGTTTTATCTGAGGATATTTCTTTCTCCATATTCTAAGGATCGTTCCCAAATGTCCTTCTCAGATTCCACAGAAACAGTGATTTCAAACTGCTCAATCCAAAGAATGGTTTAACTCTATGAGATGAATAAACATAGCAAAAGCAGATTCACAGAAAGCTTCTTTCCAGTTTTATCTGAAGATATCTCCTCTTTCACCATAGGCCTGAATGTGATCCCAAATATCCCTTCACAGATTCTTCAAAGACAGAGTTTCAAACTGGGCAACATAGAGTAAGCATTAACTCTGTGAAGTGAATGCACATATCAGAGAGCAGATTCTTGGAACGCTTCTTCCTCGATTTTATTTCAGTATATTTCACTATTTGCCATAGTCTTCAATGTGCTCTGAATATCACTCTTTTGGTTTTACAGGAACAGTGTTCAAACTGTGCCTTATGAGAAGAAAGTTATAACTCCTGAGTGGAATGCACACATCACCAAGCAGTTTCTCAGAAAGCTTCTATCCAGTTTTTATCTGACTATATTTCCTATTTCACCATAGGCCTGAATGTGATCCCAAATATCCCTTCACAGATTCTTCAAAGACAGAGTTTCAAACTGGGCAACATAGAGTAAGCATTAACTCTGTGAAGTGAATGCACATATCAGAGAGCAGATTCTTGGAACGCTTCTTCCTCGATTTTATTTCAGTATATTTCACTATTCGCCATAGTCCTCAATGCTCCAAATATCACTTTTGGTTTCACAGGAACAGTGTTCAAACTGTGCCTTATGAGAAGAAAGTTATAACTCCTGAGTGGAATGCACATCACAAAGCAGTTCCTCAGAAAGCTTCTATCCAGTTTTATCTGAGGATATTTCTTTCTCCATATTCTAAGGATCGTTCCCAAATGTCCTTCTCAGATTCCACAAAACAGTGATTTCAAGCTGCTCAATCCAAAGAATGGTTTAACTCTATGAGATGAATAAACATAGCAAAAGCAGATTCACAGAAAGCTTCCTTCTGGATTTTACCTGAGGATATTTCCTTTTCACCATCGGCATCAACATGCTCCGAATATCACTTGGTACCTGTTTCTCCAAAAGGGTTTCCGACGCTGTATGAGAAGAGAGGTATAACACTGTGAGTGGAATGCACACGTCACAAAGCAGTTCCTCAGAAAGCTTCTCCAGTTTCTATCTGAAGACGTTTCCTTTCTCACCATAAGCCTCAAAGTGCTCCTGAATATCCCATCACACGCTAAACATACACAGGGTTAGAAAACTGCTCAATGAAAAGAGAAGCTTAACTGTGTGAGTGGAATTCACGTGACACAGAGCAGTTTCACAGAAAGCTTCTTTCCAGTTTTATCTGAGGATATTTCTTTCTCCATATTCTAAGGATCGTTCCCAAATGTCCTTCCTCAGATTCCACAAAACAGTGATTTCAAACTGCTCAATCCAAAGAATGATTTAACTCTATGAGATGAATAAATATATCTAACACAAAGCAGTTTCACAGAAAGCTTCTTTCCAGTTTTGTCTGAGGATATTTCTTTCTCCATATTCTAAGGATCGTTCCCAAATGTCCTTCTCAGATTCCACAGAAACAGTGATTTCAAACTGCTCAATCCAAAGAATGGTTTAACTCTATGAGATGAATAAATATATCTAACACAAAGCAGTTTCTCAGAAAGCTTCTCCAGTTTCTATCTGAAGACGTTTCCTTTCTCACCATAAGCCTCAAAGTGCTCCTGAATATCCCTTCACAGATTCTTCAAAGACAGAGTTTCAAACTGGGCAACATAGAGTAAGCATTAACTCTGTGAAGTGAATGCACATATCAGAGAGCAGATTCTTGGAACGCTTCTTCCTCGATTTTATTTCAGTATATTTCACTATTCGCCATAGTCCTCAATGCTCCAAATATCACTTTTGGTTTCACAGGAACAGTGTTCAAACACTGCCTTGTGAGAAGAAAGTTATAACTCCTGAGTGGAATGCACATCACAAAGCAGTTTCTCAGAAAGCTTCTCCAGTTTTTATCTGAAGATATTTCCTTTTCACCATAGGCCTGAATGTGATCCCAAATATCCCTTCACAGATTCTTCAAAGACAGAGTTTCAAACTGGGCAACATAGAGTAAGCATTAACTCTGTGAAGTGAATGCACATATCAGAGAGCAGATTCTTGGAACGCTTCTTCCTCGATTTTATTTCAGTATATTTCACTATTCGCCATAGTCCTCAATGCTCCAAATATCACTTTTGGTTTCACAGGAACAGTGTTCAAACACTGCCTTGTGAGAAAAGAGGTATAACTCCTGAGTGGAATGCACACATCACAAAGCAGTTTCTCAGAAAGCTTCTTTCCAGTTTTTATCTGACTATATTTCCTATTTCACCATAGGCCTGAATGTGATCCCAAATATCCCTTCACAGATTCTTCAAAGACAGAGTTTCAAACTGGGCAACATAGAGTAAGCATTAACTCTGTGAAGTGAATGCACATATCAGAGAGCAGATTCTTGGAACGCTTCTTCCTCGATTTTATTTCAGTATATTTCACTATTCGCCATAGTCCTCAATGCTCCAAATATCACTTTTGGTTTCACAGGAACAGTGTTCAAACTGTGCCTTATGAGAAGAAAGTTATAACTCCTGAGTGGAATGCACATCACAAAGCAGCTCCTCAGAAAGCTTCTTTCCAGTTTTGTCTGAGGCTATTTCCTTTTCACCATAGGCCTGAATGTGATCCCAAATATCCCTTCACAGATTCTTCAAAGACAGAGTTTCAAACTGGGCAACATAGAGTAAGCATTAACTCTGTGAAGTGAATGCACATATCAGAGAGCAGATTCTTGGAACGCTTCTTCCTCGATTTTATTTCAGTATATTTCACTATTCGCCATAGTCCTCAATGTGCTCGAATATCACTCTTTTGGTTTTACAGGAACAGTGTTCAAACACTGCCTTGTGAGAAAAGAGGTATAACTCCTGAGTGGAATGCACATCACCAAGCAGTTTCTCAGAAAGCTTCTCCAGTTTTTATCTGAAGATATTTCCTTTTCACCATAGGCCTGAATGTGATCCCAAATATCCCTTCACAGATTCTTCAAAGACAGAGTTTCAAACTGGGCAACATAGAGTAAGCATTAACTCTGTGAAGTGAATGCACATATCAGAGAGCAGATTCTTGGAACGCTTCTTCCTCGATTTTATTTCAGTATATTTCACTATTCGCCATAGTCCTCAATGCTCCAAATATCACTTTTGGTTTCACAGGAACAGTGTTCAAACTGTGCCTTATGAGAAGAAAGTTATAACTCCTGAGTGGAATGCACACGTCACAAAGCAGTTTCACAGAAAGCTTCCTTCTGGTTTCTCTCTGAGGTTATTTCTTTTCAGGATATTCTAAAGAGCGTTTCCAAATGTCCTTTCTCAGATTCCACAGAAACAGTGATTTCAAACTGCTCAATCCAAAGAATGATTTAACTCTATGAGATGAATACAAACATCACAAAAGAGTTGCAGAAAGCTTCTCCAGTTTTTATCTGAAGATATTTCCTTTTCACCATAGGCCTGAATGTGATCCCAAATATCCCTTCACAGATTCTTCAAAGACAGAGTTTCAAACTGGGCAACATAGAGTAAGCATTAACTCTGTGAAGTGAATGCACATATCAGAGAGCAGATTCTTGGAACGCTTCTTCCTCGATTTTATTTCAGTATATTTCACTATTCGCCATAGTCCTCAATGCTCCAAATATCACTTTTGGTTTCACAGGAACAGTGTTCAAACTGTGCCTTATGAGAAGAAAGTTATAACTCCTGAGTGGAATGCACATCACAAAGCAGTTCCTCAGAAAGCTTCTATCCAGTTTTTATCTGAAGATATCTCCTTTTCACCATAGGCCTGAATGTGATCCCAAATATCCCTTCACAGATTCTTCAAAGACAGAGTTTCAAACTGGGCAACATAGAGTAAGCATTAACTCTGTGAAGTGAATGCACATATCAGAGAGCAGATTCTTGGAACGCTTCTTCCTCGATTTTATTTCAGTATATTTCACTATTCGCCATAGTCCTCAATGCTCCAAATATCACTTTTGGTTTCACAGGAACAGTGTTCAAACACTGCCTTGTGAGAAAAGAGGTATAACTCCTGAGTGGAATGCATACATCACAAAGTAGTTTCTCAGAAAGCTTCTATCCAGTTTTTATCTGAAGATATTTCCTTTTCACCATAGGCCTGAATGTGATCCCAAATATCCCTTCACAGATTCTTCAAAGACAGAGTTTCAAACTGGGCAACATAGAGTAAGCATTAACTCTGTGAAGTGAATGCACATATCAGAGAGCAGATTCTTGGAACGCTTCTTCCTCGATTTTATTTCAGTATATTTCACTATTCGCCATAGTCCTCAATGCTCCAAATATCACTTTTGGTTTCACAGGAACAGTGTTCAAACTGTGCCTTATGAGAAGAAAGTTATAACTCCTGAGTGGAATGCACACGTCACAAAGCAGTTTCTCAGAAAGCTTCTCCAGTTTTTATCTGACTATATTTCCTATTTCACCATAGGCCTGAATGTGATCCCAAATATCCCTTCACAGATTCTTCAAAGACAGAGTTTCAAACTGGGCAACATAGAGTAAGCATTAACTCTGTGAAGTGAATGCACATATCAGAGAGCAGATTCTTGGAACGCTTCTTCCTCGATTTTATTTCAGTATATTTCACTATTCGCCATAGTCCTCAATGCTCCAAATATCACTTTTGGTTTCACAGGAACAGTGTTCAAACTGTGCCTTATGAGAAGAAAGTTATAACTCCTGAGTGGAATGCATACATCACAAAGTAGTTTCTCAGAAAGCTTCTCTCCAGTTTTTATCTGAAGATATTTCCTTTTCACCATAGGCCTGAATGTGATCCCAAATATCCCTTCACAGATTCTTCAAAGACAGAGTTTCAAACTGGGCAACATAGAGTAAGCATTAACTCTGTGAAGTGAATGCACATATCAGAGAGCAGATTCTTGGAACGCTTCTTCCTCGATTTTATTTCAGTATATTTCACTATTCGCCATAGTCCTCAATGCTCCAAATATCACTTTTGGTTTCACAGGAACAGTGTTCAAACTGTGCCTTATGAGAAGAAAGTTATAACTCCTGAGTGGAATGCACATCACAAAGCAGTTCCTCAGAAAGCTTCTCCAGTTTTTATCTGAAGATATTTCCTTTTCACCATAGGCCTGAATGTGATCCCAAATATCCCTTCACAGATTCTTCAAAGACAGAGTTTCAAACTGGGCAACATAGAGTAAGCATTAACTCTGTGAAGTGAATGCACATATCAGAGAGCAGATTCTTGGAACGCTTCTTCCTCGATTTTATTTCAGTATATTTCACTATTCGCCATAGTCCTCAATGCTCCAAATATCACTTTTGGTTTCACAGGAACAGTGTTCAAACACTGCCTTGTGAGAAAAGAGGTATAACTCCTGAGTGGAATGCACACGTCACAAAGCAGTTTCACAGAAAGCTTCTTTCCAGTTTTTATCTGAAGATATTTCCTTTTCACCATCGGCATCAACATGCTCCGAATATCACTTGGTACCTGTTTCTCCAAAAGGGTTTCCGACGCTGTATGAGAAGAGAGGTATAACACTGTGAGTGGAATGCACACGTCACAAAGCAGTTTCACAGAAATCTTCTTTCCAGTTTTTATCTGAAGATATTTCCTTTTCACCATAGGCCTGAATGTGATCCCAAATATCCCTTCACAGATTCTTCAAAGACAGAGTTTCAAACTGGGCAACATAGAGTAAGCATTAACTCTGTGAAGTGAATGCACATATCAGAGAGCAGATTCTTGGAACGCTTCTTCCTCGATTTTATTTCAGTATATTTCACTATTCGCCATAGTCCTCAATGCTCCAAATATCACTTTTGGTTTCACAGGAACAGTGTTCAAACACTGCCTTGTGAGAAAAGAGGTATAACTCCTGAGTGGAATGCACACATCACAAAGCAGTTTCACAGAAAGCTTCCTTCCAGTTTTTATCTGAGGATATTTCTTTCTCCATATTCTAAGGATCGTTCCCAAATGTCCTTCCTCAGATTCCACAGAAACAGTGATTTCAAACTGCTCAATCCAAAGAATGATTTAACTCTATGAGATGAATAAATATATCTAACACAAAGCAGTTTCACAGAAAGCTTCTTTCCAGTTTTTATCTGAGGATATTTCTTTCTCCATATTCTAAGGATCGTTCCCAAATGTCCTTCTCAGATTCCACAAAACAGTGATTTCAAACTGCTCAATCCAAAGAATGGTTTAACTCTATGAGATGAATAAATATATCTAACACAAAGCAGTTTCTCAGAAAGCTTCTCCAGTTTTTATCTGAAGATATTTCCTTTTCACCATAGGCCTGAATGTGATCCCAAATATCCCTTCACAGATTCTTCAAAGACAGAGTTTCAAACTGGGCAACATAGAGTAAGCATTAACTCTGTGAAGTGAATGCACATATCAGAGAGCAGATTCTTGGAACGCTTCTTCCTCGATTTTATTTCAGTATATTTCACTATTCGCCATAGTCCTCAATGCTCCAAATATCACTTTTGGTTTCACAGGAACAGTGTTCAAACTGTGCCTTATGAGAAGAAAGTTATAACTCCTGAGTGGAATGCACATCACAAAGCAGTTTCACAGAAAGCTTCTTTCCAGTTTTTATCTGAGGATATTTCTTTCTCCATATTCTAAGGATCGTTCCCAAATGTCCTTCCTCAGATTCCACAGAAACAGTGATTTCAAACTGCTCAATCCAAAGAATGGTTTAACTCTATGAGATGAATAAACATAGCAAAAGCAGATTCACAGAAAGCTTCTTTCCAGTTTTTATCTGAAGATATCTCCTCTTTCACCATAGGCCTGAATGTGATCCCAAATATCCCTTCACAGATTCTTCAAAGACAGAGTTTCAAACTGGGCAACATAGAGTAAGCATTAACTCTGTGAAGTGAATGCACATATCAGAGAGCAGATTCTTGGAACGCTTCTTCCTCGATTTTATTTCAGTATATTTCACTATTTGCCATAGTCCTCAATGCTCCAAATATCACTTTTGGTTTCACAGGAACAGTGTTCAAACTGTGCCTTATGAGAAGAAAGTTATAACTCCTGAGTGGAATGCATACATCACAAAGTAGTTTCTCAGAAAGCTTCTCCAGTTTTTATCTGAGGATATTTCTTTCTCCATATTCTAAGGATCGTTCCCAAATGTCCTTCTCAGATTCCACAAAACAGTGATTTCAAACTGCTCAATCCAAAGAATGATTTAACTCTATGAGATGAATAAATATATCTAACACAAAGCAGTTTCTCAGAAAGCTTCTCCAGTTTCTATCTGAAGACGTTTCCTTTCTCACCATAAGCCTCAAAGTGCTCCTGAATATCCCATCACACGCTAAACATACACAGGGTTAGAAAACTGCTCAATGAAAAGAGAGGCTTAACTGAGTGAGAGGAATTAAGATGACACAGAGCAGTTTCACAGAAAGCTTCCTTCTGGTTTCTCTCTGAGGTTATTTCTTTTCAGGATATTCTAAAGAGCGTTTCCAAATGTCCTTTCTCAGATTCCACAGAAACAGTGATTTCAAACTGCTCAATCCAAAGAATGATTTAACTCTATGAGATGAATACAAACATCACAAAAGAGTTGCAGAAAGCTTCTCCAGTTTTTATCTGAGGATATTTCTTTCTCCATATTCTAAGGATCGTTCCCAAATGTCCTTCCTCAGATTCCACAGAAACAGTGATTTCAAGCTGCTCAATCCAAAGAATGATTTAACTCTATGAGATGAATAAACATAGCAAAAGCAGATTCACAGAAAGCTTCTTTCCAGTTTTTATCTGAGGATATTTCTTTCTCCATATTCTAAGGATCGTTCCCAAATGTCCTTCTCAGATTCCACAAAACAGTGATTTCAAGCTGCTCAATCCAAAGAATGGTTTAACTCTATGAGATGAATACAAACATCACAAAAGAGTTGCAGAAAGCTTCTCCAGTTTTTATCTGAGGATATTTCTTTCTCCATATTCTAAGGATCGTTCCCAAATGTCCTTCCTCAGATTCCACAGAAACAGTGATTTCAAGCTGCTCAATCCAAAGAATGATTTAACTCTATGAGATGAATAAACATAGCAAAAGCAGATTCACAGAAAGCTTCTTTCCAGTTTTTATCTGAGGATATTTCTTTCTCCATATTCTAAGGATCGTTCCCAAATGTCCTTCTCAGATTCCACAAAACAGTGATTTCAAACTGCTCAATCCAAAGAATGGTTTAACTCTATGAGATGAATAAATATATCTAACACAAAGCAGTTTCTCAGAAAGCTTCTTTCCAGTTTTTATCTGAAGATATTTCCTTTTCACCATCGGCATCAACATGCTCCGAATATCACTTGGTACCTGTTTCTCCAAAAGGGTTTCCTGACGCTGTATGAGAAGAGAGGTATAACACTGTGAGTGGAATGCACACATCACAAAGCAGCTCCTCAGAAAGCTTCTCCAGTTTTTATCTGAGGATATTTCTTTCTCCATATTCTAAGGATCGTTCCCAAATGTCCTTCTCAGATTCCACAAAACAGTGATTTCAAGCTGCTCAATCCAAAGAATGATTTAACTCTATGAGATGAATAAATATATCTAACACAAAGCAGTTTCTCAGAAAGCTTCTCCAGTTTTTATCTGAAGATATCTCCTCTTTCACCATAGGCCTGAATGTGATCCCAAATATCCCTTCACAGATTCTTCAAAGACAGAGTTTCAAACTGGGCAACATAGAGTAAGCATTAACTCTGTGAAGTGAATGCACATATCAGAGAGCAGATTCTTGGAACGCTTCTTCCTCGATTTTATTTCAGTATATTTCACTATTTGCCATAGTCCTCAATGCTCCAAATATCACTTTTGGTTTCACAGGAACAGTGTTCAAACTGTGCCTTATGAGAAGAAAGTTATAACTCCTGAGTGGAATGCATACATCACAAAGTAGTTTCTCAGAAAGCTTCTCTCCAGTTTCTATCTGAAGACGTTTCCTTTCTCACCATAAGCCTCAAAGTGCTCCTGAATATCCCTTCACAGATTCTTCAAAGACAGAGTTTCAAACTGGGCAACATAGAGTAAGCATTAACTCTGTGAAGTGAATGCACATATCAGAGAGCAGATTCTTGGAACGCTTCTTCCTCGATTTTATTTCAGTATATTTCACTATTTGCCATAGTCCTCAATGCTCCAAATATCACTTTTGGTTTCACAGGAACAGTGTTCAAACTGTGCCTTATGAGAAGAAAGTTATAACTCCTGAGTGGAATGCATACATCACAAAGTAGTTTCTCAGAAAGCTTCTCCAGTTTCTATCTGAAGACGTTTCCTTTCTCACCATAAGCCTCAAAGTGCTCCTGAATATCCCTTCACAGATTCTTCAAAGACAGAGTTTCAAACTGGGCAACATAGAGTAAGCATTAACTCTGTGAAGTGAATGCACATATCAGAGAGCAGATTCTTGGAACGCTTCTTCCTCGATTTTATTTCAGTATATTTCACTATTCGCCATAGTCCTCAATGCTCCAAATATCACTTTTGGTTTCACAGGAACAGTGTTCAAACACTGCCTTGTGAGAAAAGAGGTATAACTCCTGAGTGGAATGCACACGTCACAAAGCAGTTCCTCAGAAAGCTTCTCTCCAGTTTCTATCTGAAGACGTTTCCTTTCTCACCATAAGCCTCAAAGTGCTCCTGAATATCCCATCACACGCTAAACATACACAGGGTTAGAAAACTGCTCAATGAAAAGAGAGGCTTAACTGAGTGAGAGGAATTAAGATGACACAGAGCAGTTTCACAGAAATCTTCTTTCCAGTTTTTATCTGAAGATATTTCCTTTTCACCATCGGCATCAACATGCTCCGAATATCACTTGGTACCTGTTTCTCCAAAAGGGTTTCCTGACGCTGTATGAGAAGAGAGGTATAACACTGTGAGTGGAATGCACATCACAAAGCAGTTTCTCAGAAAGCTTCTCCAGTTTCTATCTGAAGACGTTTCCTTTCTCACCATAAGCCTCAAAGTGCTCCTGAATATCCCATCACACGCTAAACATACACAGGGTTAGAAAACTGCTCAATGAAAAGAGAGGCTTAACTGAGTGAGAGGAATTAAGATGACACAGAGCAGTTTCACAGAAATCTTCTTTCCAGTTTTTATCTGAAGATATCTCCTCTTTCACCATAGGCCTGAATGTGATCCCAAATATCCCTTCACAGATTCTTCAAAGACAGAGTTTCAAACTGGGCAACATAGAGTAAGCATTAACTCTGTGAAGTGAATGCACATATCAGAGAGCAGATTCTTGGAACGCTTCTTCCTCGATTTTATTTCAGTATATTTCACTATTCGCCATAGTCCTCAATGTGCTCTGAATATCACTCTTTTGGTTTTACAGGAACAGTGTTCAAACACTGCCTTGTGAGAAAAGAGGTATAACTCCTGAGTGGAATGCATACATCACAAAGTAGTTTCTCAGAAAGCTTCTATCCAGTTTTTATCTGAAGATATCTCCTCTTTCACCATAGGCCTGAATGTGATCCCAAATATCCCTTCACAGATTCTTCAAAGACAGAGTTTCAAACTGGGCAACATAGAGTAAGCATTAACTCTGTGAAGTGAATGCACATATCAGAGAGCAGATTCTTGGAACGCTTCTTCCTCGATTTTATTTCAGTATATTTCACTATTCGCCATAGTCCTCAATGCTCCAAATATCACTTTTGGTTTCACAGGAACAGTGTTCAAACTGTGCCTTATGAGAAGAAAGTTATAACTCCTGAGTGGAATGCACATCACCAAGCAGTTTCTCAGAAAGCTTCTCTCCAGTTTTTATCTGAAGATATCTCCTCTTTCACCATAGGCCTGAATGTGATCCCAAATATCCCTTCACAGATTCTTCAAAGACAGAGTTTCAAACTGGGCAACATAGAGTAAGCATTAACTCTGTGAAGTGAATGCACATATCAGAGAGCAGATTCTTGGAACGCTTCTTCCTCGATTTTATTTCAGTATATTTCACTATTCGCCATAGTCCTCAATGCTCCAAATATCACTTTTGGTTTCACAGGAACAGTGTTCAAACTGTGCCTTATGAGAAAAGAGGTATAACTCCTGAGTGGAATGCACATCACAAAGCAGTTTCTCAGAAAGCTTCTCTCCAGTTTTTATCTGAAGATATCTCCTCTTTCACCATAGGCCTGAATGTGATCCCAAATATCCCTTCACAGATTCTTCAAAGACAGAGTTTCAAACTGGGCAACATAGAGTAAGCATTAACTCTGTGAAGTGAATGCACATATCAGAGAGCAGATTCTTGGAACGCTTCTTCCTCGATTTTATTTCAGTATATTTCACTATTCGCCATAGTCCTCAATGCTCCAAATATCACTTTTGGTTTCACAGGAACAGTGTTCAAACTGTGCCTTATGAGAAGAAAGTTATAACTCCTGAGTGGAATGCACACATCACAAAGCAGTTTCACAGAAAGCTTCCTTCTGGTTTCTCTCTGAGGTTATTTCTTTTCAGGATATTCTAAAGAGCGTTTCCAAATGTCCTTTCTCAGATTCCACAGAAACAGTGATTTCAAACTGCTCAATCCAAAGAATGATTTAACTCTATGAGATGAATACAAACATCACAAAAGAGTTGCAGAAAGCTTCTCCAGTTTTTATCTGAGGATATTTCTTTCTCCATATTCTAAGGATCGTTCCCAAATGTCCTTCCTCAGATTCCACAAAACAGTGATTTCAAGCTGCTCAATCCAAAGAATGGTTTAACTCTATGAGATGAATAAATATATCTAACACAAAGCAGTTTCTCAGAAAGCTTCTTTCCAGTTTTTATCTGAGGATATTTCTTTCTCCATATTCTAAGGATCGTTCCCAAATGTCCTTCCTCAGATTCCACAGAAACAGTGATTTCAAACTGCTCAATCCAAAGAATGGTTTAACTCTATGAGATGAATAAATATATCTAACACAAAGCAGTTTCTCAGAAAGCTTCTATCCAGTTTTTATCTGAAGATATTTCCTTTTCACCATCGGCATCAACATGCTCCGAATATCACTCTTTTGGTTTCACAGGAACAGTGTTCAAACTGTGCCTTATGAGAAGAAAGTTATAACTCCTGAGTGGAATGCACACGTCACAAAGCAGTTTCTCAGAAAGCTTCTCTCCAGTTTTTATCTGACTATATTTCCTATTTCACCATAGGCCTGAATGTGATCCCAAATATCCCTTCACAGATTCTTCAAAGACAGAGTTTCAAACTGGGCAACATAGAGTAAGCATTAACTCTGTGAAGTGAATGCACATATCAGAGAGCAGATTCTTGGAACGCTTCTTCCTCGATTTTATTTCAGTATATTTCACTATTCGCCATAGTCCTCAATGCTCCAAATATCACTTTTGGTTTCACAGGAACAGTGTTCAAACACTGCCTTGTGAGAAAAGAGGTATAACTCCTGAGTGGAATGCATACATCACAAAGTAGTTTCTCAGAAAGCTTCTCCAGTTTTTATCTGAAGATATTTCCTTTTCACCATAGGCCTGAATGTGATCCCAAATATCCCTTCACAGATTCTTCAAAGACAGAGTTTCAAACTGGGCAACATAGAGTAAGCATTAACTCTGTGAAGTGAATGCACATATCAGAGAGCAGATTCTTGGAACGCTTCTTCCTCGATTTTATTTCAGTATATTTCACTATTCGCCATAGTCCTCAATGCTCCAAATATCACTTTTGGTTTCACAGGAACAGTGTTCAAACACTGCCTTGTGAGAAAAGAGGTATAACTCCTGAGTGGAATGCACACGTCACAAAGCAGTTTCTCAGAAAGCTTCTCCAGTTTTTATCTGAAGATATCTCCTCTTTCACCATAGGCCTGAATGTGATCCCAAATATCCCTTCACAGATTCTTCAAAGACAGAGTTTCAAACTGGGCAACATAGAGTAAGCATTAACTCTGTGAAGTGAATGCACATATCAGAGAGCAGATTCTTGGAACGCTTCTTCCTCGATTTTATTTCAGTATATTTCACTATTCGCCATAGTCCTCAATGCTCCAAATATCACTTTTGGTTTCACAGGAACAGTGTTCAAACTGTGCCTTATGAGAAGAAAGTTATAACTCCTGAGTGGAATGCACATCACAAAGCAGTTTCACAGAAAGCTTCCTTCTGGTTTCTCTGAGGTTATTTCTTTTCAGGATATTCTAAAGAGCGTTTCCAAATGTCCTTCTCAGATTCCACAAAACAGTGATTTCAAGCTGCTCAATCCAAAGAATGGTTTAACTCTATGAGATGAATAAACATAGCAAAAGCAGATTCACAGAAAGCTTCTTTCCAGTTTTTATCTGAGGATATTTCTTTCTCCATATTCTAAGGATCGTTCCCAAATGTCCTTCCTCAGATTCCACAGAAACAGTGATTTCAAACTGCTCAATCCAAAGAATGATTTAACTCTATGAGATGAATACAAACATCACAAAAGAGTTGCAGAAAGCTTCTCTCCAGTTTTTATCTGAAGATATTTCCTTTTCACCATAGGCCTGAATGTGATCCCAAATATCCCTTCACAGATTCTTCAAAGACAGAGTTTCAAACTGGGCAACATAGAGTAAGCATTAACTCTGTGAAGTGAATGCACATATCAGAGAGCAGATTCTTGGAACGCTTCTTCCTCGATTTTATTTCAGTATATTTCACTATTCGCCATAGTCCTCAATGCTCCAAATATCACTTTTGGTTTCACAGGAACAGTGTTCAAACTGTGCCTTATGAGAAGAAAGTTATAACTCCTGAGTGGAATGCACATCACAAAGCAGTTTCACAGAAAGCTTCTTTCCAGTTTTGTCTGAGGCTATTTCCTTTTCACCATCGGCATCAACATGCTCCGAATATCACTCTTTTGGTTTTACAGGAACAGTGTTCAAACTGTGCCTTATGAGAAGAAAGTTATAACTCCTGAGTGGAATGCACACGTCACAAAGCAGTTTCTCAGAAAGCTTCTCTCCAGTTTTTATCTGACTATATTTCCTATTTCACCATAGGCCTGAATGTGATCCCAAATATCCCTTCACAGATTCTTCAAAGACAGAGTTTCAAACTGGGCAACATAGAGTAAGCATTAACTCTGTGAAGTGAATGCACATATCAGAGAGCAGATTCTTGGAACGCTTCTTCCTCGATTTTATTTCAGTATATTTCACTATTCGCCATAGTCCTCAATGCTCCAAATATCACTTTTGGTTTCACAGGAACAGTGTTCAAACACTGCCTTGTGAGAAAAGAGGTATAACTCCTGAGTGGAATGCACATCACAAAGCAGTTCCTCAGAAAGCTTCTATCCAGTTTTTATCTGAAGATATTTCCTTTTCACCATAGGCCTGAATGTGATCCCAAATATCCCTTCACAGATTCTTCAAAGACAGAGTTTCAAACTGGGCAACATAGAGTAAGCATTAACTCTGTGAAGTGAATGCACATATCAGAGAGCAGATTCTTGGAACGCTTCTTCCTCGATTTTATTTCAGTATATTTCACTATTCGCCATAGTCCTCAATGCTCCAAATATCACTTTTGGTTTCACAGGAACAGTGTTCAAACACTGCCTTGTGAGAAGAAAGTTATAACTCCTGAGTGGAATGCATACATCACAAAGTAGTTTCTCAGAAAGCTTCTCCAGTTTTTATCTGAAGATATTTCCTTTTCACCATAGGCCTGAATGTGATCCCAAATATCCCTTCACAGATTCTTCAAAGACAGAGTTTCAAACTGGGCAACATAGAGTAAGCATTAACTCTGTGAAGTGAATGCACATATCAGAGAGCAGATTCTTGGAACGCTTCTTCCTCGATTTTATTTCAGTATATTTCACTATTTGCCATAGTCCTCAATGCTCCAAATATCACTTTTGGTTTCACAGGAACAGTGTTCAAACACTGCCTTGTGAGAAAAGAGGTATAACTCCTGAGTGGAATGCACACGTCACAAAGCAGTTTCTCAGAAAGCTTCTCCAGTTTTTATCTGAAGATATTTCCTTTTCACCATAGGCCTGAATGTGATCCCAAATATCCCTTCACAGACTAAACAAAACAGTGTTATGATACAGCTCAATGAAAAGAGAGGCTTAACTGAGTGAGAGGAATTAAGATGACACAGAGCAGTTTCACAGAAAGCTTCTTTCCAGTTTTGTCTGAGGATATTTCTTTCTCCATATTCTAAGGATCGTTCCCAAATGTCCTTCTCAGATTCCACAAAACAGTGATTTCAAACTGCTCAATCCAAAGAATGGTTTAACTCTATGAGATGAATAAATATATCTAACACAAAGCAGTTTCACAGAAATCTTCTTTCCAGTTTTTATCTGAAGATATTTCCTTTTCACCATAGGCCTGAATGTGATCCCAAATATCCCTTCACAGATTCTTCAAAGACAGAGTTTCAAACTGGGCAACATAGAGTAAGCATTAACTCTGTGAAGTGAATGCACATATCAGAGAGCAGATTCTTGGAACGCTTCTTCCTCGATTTTATTTCAGTATATTTCACTATTTGCCATAGTCCTCAATGCTCCAAATATCACTTTTGGTTTCACAGGAACAGTGTTCAAACTGTGCCTTATGAGAAGAAAGTTATAACTCCTGAGTGGAATGCATACATCACAAAGTAGTTTCTCAGAAAGCTTCTTTCCAGTTTTGTCTGAGGATATTTCTTTCTCCATATTCTAAGGATCGTTCCCAAATGTCCTTCCTCAGATTCCACAAAACAGTGATTTCAAACTGCTCAATCCAAAGAATGATTTAACTCTATGAGATGAATAAACATAGCAAAAGCAGATTCACAGAAAGCTTCTTTCCAGTTTTGTCTGAGGATATTTCTTTCTCCATATTCTAAGGATCGTTCCCAAATGTCCTTCCTCAGATTCCACAAAACAGTGATTTCAAACTGCTCAATCCAAAGAATGGTTTAACTCTATGAGATGAATAAATATATCTAACACAAAGCAGTTTCTCAGAAAGCTTCTCCAGTTTTTATCTGAAGATATCTCCTCTTTCACCATAGGCCTGAATGTGATCCCAAATATCCCTTCACAGATTCTTCAAAGACAGAGTTTCAAACTGGGCAACATAGAGTAAGCATTAACTCTGTGAAGTGAATGCACATATCAGAGAGCAGATTCTTGGAACGCTTCTTCCTCGATTTTATTTCAGTATATTTCACTATTTGCCATAGTCCTCAATGTGCTCTGAATATCACTCTTTTGGTTTTACAGGAACAGTGTTCAAACACTGCCTTGTGAGAAAAGAGGTATAACTCCTGAGTGGAATGCATACATCACAAAGTAGTTTCTCAGAAAGCTTCTCCAGTTTTTATCTGAAGATATCTCCTCTTTCACCATAGGCCTGAATGTGATCCCAAATATCCCTTCACAGATTCTTCAAAGACAGAGTTTCAAACTGGGCAACATAGAGTAAGCATTAACTCTGTGAAGTGAATGCACATATCAGAGAGCAGATTCTTGGAACGCTTCTTCCTCGATTTTATTTCAGTATATTTCACTATTTGCCATAGTCCTCAATGCTCCAAATATCACTTTTGGTTTCACAGGAACAGTGTTCAAACACTGCCTTGTGAGAAAAGAGGTATAACTCCTGAGTGGAATGCATACATCACAAAGTAGTTTCTCAGAAAGCTTCTTTCCAGTTTTGTCTGAGGCTATTTCCTTTTCACCATAGGCCTGAATGTGATCCCAAATATCCCTTCACAGATTCTTCAAAGACAGAGTTTCAAACTGGGCAACATAGAGTAAGCATTAACTCTGTGAAGTGAATGCACATATCAGAGAGCAGATTCTTGGAACGCTTCTTCCTCGATTTTATTTCAGTATATTTCACTATTTGCCATAGTCCTCAATGTGCTCTGAATATCACTCTTTTGGTTTTACAGGAACAGTGTTCAAACACTGCCTTGTGAGAAAAGAGGTATAACTCCTGAGTGGAATGCACACATCACAAAGCAGTTTCACAGAAAGCTTCCTTCTGGTTTCTCTCTGAGGTTATTTCTTTTCAGGATATTCTAAAGAGCGTTTCCAAATGTCCTTTCTCAGATTCCACAGAAACAGTGATTTCAAACTGCTCAATCCAAAGAATGATTTAACTCTATGAGATGAATACAAACATCACAAAAGAGTTGCAGAAAGCTTCTCCAGTTTTTATCTGACTATATTTCCTATTTCACCATAGGCCTGAATGTGATCCCAAATATCCCTTCACAGATTCTTCAAAGACAGAGTTTCAAACTGGGCAACATAGAGTAAGCATTAACTCTGTGAAGTGAATGCACATATCAGAGAGCAGATTCTTGGAACGCTTCTTCCTCGATTTTATTTCAGTATATTTCACTATTTGCCATAGTCCTCAATGCTCCAAATATCACTTTTGGTTTCACAGGAACAGTGTTCAAACTGTGCCTTATGAGAAGAAAGTTATAACTCCTGAGTGGAATGCACATCACAAAGCAGTTCCTCAGAAAGCTTCTTTCCAGTTTTGTCTGAGGATATTTCCTTTTCACCATAGGCCTGAATGTGATCCCAAATATCCCTTCACAGATTCTTCAAAGACAGAGTTTCAAACTGGGCAACATAGAGTAAGCATTAACTCTGTGAAGTGAATGCACATATCAGAGAGCAGATTCTTGGAACGCTTCTTCCTCGATTTTATTTCAGTATATTTCACTATTTGCCATAGTCCTCAATGCTCCAAATATCACTTTTGGTTTCACAGGAACAGTGTTCAAACTGTGCCTTATGAGAAGAAAGTTATAACTCCTGAGTGGAATGCATACATCACAAAGTAGTTTCTCAGAAAGCTTCTCCAGTTTTTATCTGAAGATATCTCCTCTTTCACCATAGGCCTGAATGTGATCCCAAATATCCCTTCACAGATTCTTCAAAGACAGAGTTTCAAACTGGGCAACATAGAGTAAGCATTAACTCTGTGAAGTGAATGCACATATCAGAGAGCAGATTCTTGGAACGCTTCTTCCTCGATTTTATTTCAGTATATTTCACTATTTGCCATAGTCCTCAATGTGCTCCGAATATCACTTGGTACCTGTTTCTCCAAAAGGGTTTCCGACGCTGTATGAGAAGAGAGGTATAACACTGTGAGTGGAATGCACATCACAAAGCAGTTTCACAGAAAGCTTCCTTCTGGATTTTACCTGAGGATATTTCCTTTTCACCATAAGCCTCAAAGTGCTCCTGAATATCCCTTCACAGATTCTTCAAAGACAGAGTTTCAAACTGGGCAACATAGAGTAAGCATTAACTCTGTGAAGTGAATGCACATCACCAAGCAGTTTCTCAGAAAGCTTCTCCAGTTTTTATCTGACTATATTTCCTATTTCACCATAGGCCTGAATGTGATCCCAAATATCCCTTCACAGATTCTTCAAAGACAGAGTTTCAAACTGGGCAACATAGAGTAAGCATTAACTCTGTGAAGTGAATGCACATATCAGAGAGCAGATTCTTGGAACGCTTCTTCCTCGATTTTATTTCAGTATATTTCACTATTCGCCATAGTCCTCAATGTGCTCGAATATCACTCTTTTGGTTTTACAGGAACAGTGTTCAAACACTGCCTTGTGAGAAAAGAGGTATAACTCCTGAGTGGAATGCATACATCACAAAGTAGTTTCTCAGAAAGCTTCTTCCAGTTTTTATCTGAAGATATCTCCTCTTTCACCATAGGCCTGAATGTGATCCCAAATATCCCTTCACAGATTCTTCAAAGACAGAGTTTCAAACTGGGCAACATAGAGTAAGCATTAACTCTGTGAAGTGAATGCACATATCAGAGAGCAGATTCTTGGAACGCTTCTTCCTCGATTTTATTTCAGTATATTTCACTATTCGCCATAGTCCTCAATGCTCCAAATATCACTTTTGGTTTCACAGGAACAGTGTTCAAACACTGCCTTGTGAGAAAAGAGGTATAACTCCTGAGTGGAATGCACATCACAAAGCAGTTTCACAGAAAGCTTCTTTCCAGTTTTTATCTGAAGATATCTCCTCTTTCACCATAGGCCTGAATGTGATCCCAAATATCCCTTCACAGATTCTTCAAAGACAGAGTTTCAAACTGGGCAACATAGAGTAAGCATTAACTCTGTGAAGTGAATGCACATCACAAAGCAGTTCCTCAGAAAGCTTCTCCAGTTTTTATCTGAAGATATCTCCTCTTTCACCATAGGCCTGAATGTGATCCCAAATATCCCTTCACAGATTCTTCAAAGACAGAGTTTCAAACTGGGCAACATAGAGTAAGCATTAACTCTGTGAAGTGAATGCACATATCAGAGAGCAGATTCTTGGAACGCTTCTTCCTCGATTTTATTTCAGTATATTTCACTATTCGCCATAGTCCTCAATGCTCCAAATATCACTTTTGGTTTCACAGGAACAGTGTTCAAACTGTGCCTTATGAGAAGAAAGTTATAACTCCTGAGTGGAATGCACACATCACAAAGCAGTTGCTCAGAAAGTTTCTCTGCAGGTTTCATCGGAAGACGTTTCCTTTCTCACCATAAGCCTCAAAGTGCTCCTGAATATCCCTTCACAGATTCTTCAAAGACAGAGTTTCGAAACTGGGCAACATAGAGTAAGCATTAACTCTGTGAAGTGAATGCACATATCAGAGAGCAGATTCTTGGAACGCTTCTTCCTCGATTTTATTTCAGTATATTTCACTATTCGCCATAGTCCTCAATGTGCTCGAATATCACTCTTTTGGTTTTACAGGAACAGTGTTCAAACACTGCCTTGTGAGAAAAGAGGTATAACTCCTGAGTGGAATGCACATCACCAAGCAGTTTCTCAGAAAGCTTCTCCAGTTTTTATCTGACTATATTTCCTATTTCACCATAGGCCTGAATGTGATCCCAAATATCCCTTCACAGATTCTTCAAAGACAGAGTTTCAAACTGGGCAACATAGAGTAAGCATTAACTCTGTGAAGTGAATGCACATATCAGAGAGCAGATTCTTGGAACGCTTCTTCCTCGATTTTATTTCAGTATATTTCACTATTCGCCATAGTCCTCAATGTGCTCTGAATATCACTCTTTTGGTTTTACAGGAACAGTGTTCAAACACTGCCTTGTGAGAAAAGAGGTATAACTCCTGAGTGGAATGCATACATCACAAAGTAGTTTCTCAGAAAGCTTCTATCCAGTTTTTATCTGAAGATATCTCCTCTTTCACCATAGGCCTGAATGTGATCCCAAATATCCCTTCACAGATTCTTCAAAGACAGAGTTTCAAACTGGGCAACATAGAGTAAGCATTAACTCTGTGAAGTGAATGCACATATCAGAGAGCAGATTCTTGGAACGCTTCTTCCTCGATTTTATTTCAGTATATTTCACTATTCGCCATAGTCCTCAATGCTCCAAATATCACTTTTGGTTTCACAGGAACAGTGTTCAAACACTGCCTTGTGAGAAAAGAGGTATAACTCCTGAGTGGAATGCATACATCACAAAGTAGTTTCTCAGAAAGCTTCTCCAGTTTTTATCTGACTATATTTCCTATTTCACCATAGGCCTGAATGTGATCCCAAATATCCCTTCACAGATTCTTCAAAGACAGAGTTTCAAACTGGGCAACATAGAGTAAGCATTAACTCTGTGAAGTGAATGCACATATCAGAGAGCAGATTCTTGGAACGCTTCTTCCTCGATTTTATTTCAGTATATTTCACTATTCGCCATAGTCCTCAATGCTCCAAATATCACTTTTGGTTTCACAGGAACAGTGTTCAAACACTGCCTTGTGAGAAAAGAGGTATAACTCCTGAGTGGAATGCACACGTCACAAAGCAGTTTCACAGAAAGCTTCCTTCTGGTTTCTCTCTGAGGTTATTTCTTTTCAGGATATTCTAAAGAGCGTTTCCAAATGTCCTTTCTCAGATTCCACAGAAACAGTGATTTCAAACTGCTCAATCCAAAGAATGATTTAACTCTATGAGATGAATACAAACATCACAAAAGAGTTGCAGAAAGCTTCTCTCCAATTTTCGATGGAAGACATTTCCTTGCTCACACAGGCCTCCGGTTGCCACTTACTATCCCTTCACAGAACCCTCAAAGACCGACTTTCAAACTGGGAAATGTAGAGTAAGCTTTAACCCTGTGAAAAGAATGGACATGTCAGAGAGCAGTTTCTTGAGTGCTTCTTTCTGTTTTTATTGGACGACATTTCACTTTTGCCATAGTCTTCAATGTGCTCTGAATATCACTCTTTTGGTTTTACAGGAACAGTGTTCAAACTGTGCCTTATGAGAAGAAAGTTATAACTCCTGAGTGGAATGCACACATCACCAAGCAGTTTCTCAGAAAGCTTCTCCAGTTTTTATCTGACTATATTTCCTATTTCACCATAGGCCTGAATGTGATCCCAAATATCCCTTCACAGATTCTTCAAAGACAGAGTTTCAAACTGGGCAACATAGAGTAAGCATTAACTCTGTGAAGTGAATGCACATATCAGAGAGCAGATTCTTGGAACGCTTCTTCCTCGATTTTATTTCAGTATATTTCACTATTCGCCATAGTCCTCAATGCTCCAAATATCACTTTTGGTTTCACAGGAACAGTGTTCAAACACTGCCTTGTGAGAAAAGAGGTATAACTCCTGAGTGGAATGCATACATCACAAAGTAGTTTCTCAGAAAGCTTCTCTCCAGTTTTTATCTGAAGATATCTCCTCTTTCACCATAGGCCTGAATGTGATCCCAAATATCCCTTCACAGATTCTTCAAAGACAGAGTTTCAAACTGGGCAACATAGAGTAAGCATTAACTCTGTGAAGTGAATGCACATATCAGAGAGCAGATTCTTGGAACGCTTCTTCCTCGATTTTATTTCAGTATATTTCACTATTCGCCATAGTCCTCAATGCTCCAAATATCACTTTTGGTTTCACAGGAACAGTGTTCAAACTGTGCCTTATGAGAAGAAAGTTATAACTCCTGAGTGGAATGCATACATCACAAAGTAGTTTCTCAGAAAGCTTCTATCCAGTTTTTATCTGAAGATATCTCCTCTTTCACCATAGGCCTGAATGTGATCCCAAATATCCCTTCACAGATTCTTCAAAGACAGAGTTTCAAACTGGGCAACATAGAGTAAGCATTAACTCTGTGAAGTGAATGCACATATCAGAGAGCAGATTCTTGGAACGCTTCTTCCTCGATTTTATTTCAGTATATTTCACTATTCGCCATAGTCCTCAATGCTCCAAATATCACTTTTGGTTTCACAGGAACAGTGTTCAAACACTGCCTTGTGAGAAAAGAGGTATAACTCCTGAGTGGAATGCACATCACCAAGCAGTTTCTCAGAAAGCTTCTATCCAGTTTTTATCTGACTATATTTCCTATTTCACCATAGGCCTGAATGTGATCCCAAATATCCCTTCACAGATTCTTCAAAGACAGAGTTTCAAACTGGGCAACATAGAGTAAGCATTAACTCTGTGAAGTGAATGCACATATCAGAGAGCAGATTCTTGGAACGCTTCTTCCTCGATTTTATTTCAGTATATTTCACTATTCGCCATAGTCCTCAATGCTCCAAATATCACTTTTGGTTTCACAGGAACAGTGTTCAAACACTGCCTTGTGAGAAAAGAGGTATAACTCCTGAGTGGAATGCACACGTCACAAAGCAGTTTCACAGAAAGCTTCCTTCTGGTTTCTCTCTGAGGTTATTTCTTTTCAGGATATTCTAAAGAGCGTTTCCAAATGTCCTTTCTCAGATTCCACAGAAACAGTGATTTCAAACTGCTCAATCAAAGAATGATTTAACTCTATGAGATGAATACAAACATCACAAAAGAGTTGCAGAAAGCTTCTCTCCAATTTTCGATGGAAGACATTTCCTTGCTCACACAGGCCTCCGGTTGCCACTTACTATCCCTTCACAGAACCCTCAAAGACCGACTTTCAAACTGGTAAATGTAGAGTAAGCTTTAACCCTGTGAAAAGAATGGACATGTCAGAGAGCAGTTTCTTGAGTGCTTCTTTCTGTTTTTATTGGACGACATTTCACTTTTGCCATAGTCTTCAATGTGCTCTGAATATCACTCTTTTGGTTTTACAGGAACAGTGTTCAAACTGTGCCTTATGAGAAGAAAGTTATAACTCCTGAGTGGAATGCACACATCACCAAGCAGTTTCTCAGAAAGCTTCTCTCCAGTTTTTATCTGACTATATTTCCTATTTCACCATAGGCCTGAATGTGATCCCAAATATCCCTTCACAGATTCTTCAAAGACAGAGTTTCAAACTGGGCAACATAGAGTAAGCATTAACTCTGTGAAGTGAATGCACATATCAGAGAGCAGATTCTTGGAACGCTTCTTCCTCGATTTTATTTCAGTATATTTCACTATTCGCCATAGTCCTCAATGTGCTCTGAATATCACTCTTTTGGTTTTACAGGAACAGTGTTCAAACTGTGCCTTATGAGAAGAAAGTTATAACTCCTGAGTGGAATGCACATCACAAAGCAGTTTCACAGAAATCTTCTTTCCAGTTTTTATCTGACTATATTTCTTTCTCCATATTCTAAGGATCGTTCCCAAATGTCCTTCCTCAGATTCCACAGAAACAGTGATTTCAAGCTGCTCAATCCAAAGAATGGTTTAACTCTATGAGATGAATAAATATATCTAACACAAAGCAGTTTCTCAGAAAGCTTCTCTCCAGTTTCGGTCTGAACATATTTCCTTTTCACCATCGGCATCAACATGCTCCGAATATCACTTGGTACCTGTTTCTCCAAAAGGGTTTCCGACGCTGTATGAGAAGAGAGGTATAACACTGTGAGTGGAATGCACACGTCACAAAGCAGTTTCACAGAAATCTTCTTTCCAGTTTTGTCTGAGGATATTTCCTTTTCACCATAAGCCTCAAAGTGCTCCTGAATATCCCATCACACGCTAAACATACACAGGGTTAGAAAACTGCTCAATGAAAAGAGAAGCTTAACTGTGTGAGTGGAATTCACGTGACACAGAGCAGTTTCACAGAAAGCTTCCTTCTGGATTTTACCTGAGGATATTTCTTTCTCCATATTCTAAGGATCGTTCCCAAATGTCCTTCCTCAGATTCCACAAAACAGTGATTTCAAGCTGCTCAATCCAAAGAATGGTTTAACTCTATGAGATGAATAAACATAGCAAAAGCAGATTCACAGAAAGCTTCTTTCCAGTTTTTATCTGAAGATATTTCCTTTTCACCATAGTCCTGAATGTGCTCCAAATATCCCTTCACAGATTCTTCAAAGACAGAGTTTCAAACTGGGCAACATAGAGTAAGCATTAACTCTGTGAAGTGAATGCACATATCAGAGAGCAGATTCTTGGAACGCTTCTTCCTCGATTTTATTTCAGTATATTTCACTATTCGCCATAGTCCTCAATGTGCTCTGAATATCACTCTTTTGGTTTTACAGGAACAGTGTTCAAACACTGCCTTGTGAGAAAAGAGGTATAACTCCTGAGTGGAATGCATACATCACAAAGTAGTTTCTCAGAAAGCTTCTATCCAGTTTTTATCTGAAGATATCTCCTCTTTCACCATAGGCCTGAATGTGATCCCAAATATCCCTTCACAGATTCTTCAAAGACAGAGTTTCAAACTGGGCAACATAGAGTAAGCATTAACTCTGTGAAGTGAATGCACATATCAGAGAGCAGATTCTTGGAACGCTTCTTCCTCGATTTTATTTCAGTATATTTCACTATTTGCCATAGTCCTCAATGCTCCAAATATCACTTTTCGGTTTCACAGGAACAGTGTTCAAACACTGCCTTGTGAGAAAAGAGGTATAACTCCTGAGTGGAATGCACATCACCAAGCAGTTTCTCAGAAAGCTTCTTTCCAGTTTTGTCTGAGGCTATTTCCTTTTCACCATAGGCCTGAATGTGATCCCAAATATCCCTTCACAGAACCCTCAAAGACCGACTTTCAAACTGGGAAATGTAGAGTAAGCTTTAACCCTGTGAAAAGAATGGACATGTCAGAGAGCAGTTTCACAGAAAGCTTCTCTCCAGTTTCTATCTGAAGACGTTTCCTTTCTCACCATAAGCCTCAAAGTGCTCCTGAATATCCCATCACACGCTAAACATACACAGGGTTAGAAAACTGCTCAATGAAAAGAGAAGCTTAACTGTGTGAGTGGAATTCACGTGACACAGAGCAGTTTCACAGAAAGCTTCCTTCTGGTTTCTCTGAGGTTATTTCTTTTCAGGATATTCTAAAGAGCGTTTCCAAATGTCCTTTCTCAGATTCCACAGAAACAGTGATTTCAAACTGCTCAATCCAAAGAATGATTTAACTCTATGAGATGAATACAAACATCACAAAAGAGTTGCAGAAAGCTTCTCTCCAGTTTCTATCTGAAGACGTTTCCTTTCTCACCATAAGCCTCAAAGTGCTCCTGAATATCCCTTCACAGAACCCTCAAAGACCGACTTTCAAACTGGGAAATGTAGAGTAAGCTTTAACCCTGTGAAAAGAATGGACATGTCAGAGAGCAGTTTCTTCGAGTGCTTCTTTCTGTTTTTATTGGACGACATTTCACTTTTGCCATAGTCTTCAATGTGCTCTGAATATCACTCTTTTGGTTTTACAGGAACAGTGTTCAAACTGTGCCTTATGAGAAGAAAGTTATAACTCCTGAGTGGAATGCACATCACCAAGCAGTTTCTCAGAAAGCTTCTCTCCAGTTTTTATCTGACTATATTTCCTATTTCACCATAGGCCTGAATGTGATCCCAAATATCCCTTCGTGGATCCATCCACGAGGGAGTTTCAAGCTGTAATGTAAAGAAAGCTTCATCTATGTGAGATGAATAAACATAGCAAAAGCAGATTCACAGAAAGCTTCTTTCCAGTTTTTATCTGAAGATATCTCCTCTTTCACCATAGGCCTGAATGTGATCCCAAATATCCCTTCGTGGATCCATCCACGAGGGAGTTTCAAGCTGTGTAATGTAAAGAAAGCTTTATCTATGTGAGATGATTACACATATCACAGAGTAGTTTCCTAGAAAGCTTCTTTCCAGTTTTGTCTGAGGCTATTTCCTTTTCACCATCGGCATCAACATGCTCCGAATATCACTTGGTACCTGTTTCTCCAAAAGGGTTTCCTGACGCTGTATGAGAAGAGGTATAACACTGTGAGTGGAATGCACACGTCACAAAGCAGTTTCACAGAAAGCTTCTTTCCAGTTTTGTCTGAGGATATTTCCTTTTCACCATAAGCCTCAAAGTGCTCCTGAATATCCCATCACACGCTAAACATACACAGGGTTAGAAAACTGCTCAATGAAAAGAGAGGCTTAACTGAGTGAGAGGAATTAAGATGACACAGAGCAGTTTCACAGAAAGCTTCCTTCTGGATTTTACCTGAGGATATTTCTTTCTCCATATTCTAAGGATCGTTCCCAAATGTCCTTCCTCAGATTCCACAAAACAGTGATTTCAAGCTGCTCAATCCAAAGAATGGTTTAACTCTATGAGACGAATACACACATCACAAAGCAGTTGCTCAGAAAGTTTCTCTGCAGGTTTCATCGGAACACGTTTCCTTTCTCACCATAAGCCTCAAAGTGCTCCTGAATATCCCTTCACAGATTCTTCAAAGACAGAGTTTCAAACTGGGCAACATAGAGTAAGCATTAACTCTGTGAAGTGAATGCACATATCAGAGAGCAGATTCTTGGAACGCTTCTTCCTCGATTTTATTTCAGTATATTTCACTATTCGCCATAGTCCTCAATGTGCTCTGAATATCACTCTTTTGGTTTTACAGGAACAGTGTTCAAACACTGCCTTGTGAGAAAAGAGGTATAACTCCTGAGTGGAATGCATACATCACAAAGTAGTTTCTCAGAAAGCTTCTATCCAGTTTTTATCTGAAGATATCTCCTCTTTCACCATAGGCCTGAATGTGATCCCAAATATCCCTTCACAGATTCTTCAAAGACAGAGTTTCAAACTGGGCAACATAGAGTAAGCATTAACTCTGTGAAGTGAATGCACATATCAGAGAGCAGATTCTTGGAACGCTTCTTCCTCGATTTTATTTCAGTATATTTCACTATTCACCATAGTCCTGAATGTGCTCCCGAATGTCCCTTCATGGATCCGTCCATGACAGTTTCAAGCTGTAATGTAAAGAAAGCTTCATCTATGTGAGATGAATAAACATAGCAAAAGCAGATTCACAGAAAGCTTCTTTCCAGTTTTGTCTGAGGATATTTCCTTTTCACCATCGGCATCAACATGCTCCGAATATCACTTGGTACCTGTTTCTCCAAAAGGGTTTCCGACGCTGTATGAGAAGAGAGGTATAACACTGTGAGTGGAATGCACATCACAAAGCAGTTTCTCAGAAAGCTTCTCCAGTTTCTATCTGAAGACGTTTCCTTTCTCACCATAAGCCTCAAAGTGCTCCTGAATATCCCATCACACGCTAAACATACACAGGGTTAGAAAACTGCTCAATGAAAAGAGAGGCTTAACTGAGTGAGAGGAATTAAGATGACACAGAGCAGTTTCACAGAAAGCTTCCTTCTGGTTTCTCTCTGAGGTTATTTCTTTTCAGGATATTCTAAAGAGCGTTTCCAAATGTCCTTTCTCAGATTCCACAGAAACAGTGATTTCAAACTGCTCAATCCAAAGAATGATTTAACTCTATGAGATGAATACAAACATCACAAAAGAGTTGCAGAAAGCTTCTCCAGTTTTTATCTGAAGATATTTCCTTTTCACCATAGTCCTGAATGTGCTCCCAAATGTCCTTCCTCAGATTCCACAAAACAGTGATTTCAAGCTGCTCAATCCAAAGAATGGTTTAACTCTATGAGATGAATAAACATAGCAAAAGCAGATTCACAGAAAGCTTCTTTCCAGTTTTTATCTGAAGATATCTCCTCTTTCACCATAGGCCTGAATGTGATCCCAAATATCCCTTCACAGATTCTTCAAAGACAGAGTTTCAAACTGGGCAACATAGAGTAAGCATTAACTCTGTGAAGTGAATGCACATATCAGAGAGCAGTTTCTTCGAGTGCTTCTTTCTGTTTTTATTGGACGACATTTCACTTTTGCCATAGTCTTCAATGTGCTCTGAATATCACTCTTTTGGTTTTACAGGAACAGTGTTCAAACTGTGCCTTATGAGAAGAAAGTTATAACTCCTGAGTGGAATGCACACGTCACAAAGCAGTTTCTCAGAAAGCTTCTCTCCAGTTTTTATCTGACTATATTTCCTATTTCACCATAGGCCTGAATGTGATCCCAAATATCCCTTCACAGATTCTTCAAAGACAGAGTTTCAAACTGGGCAACATAGAGTAAGCATTAACTCTGTGAGATGAATAAATATCTAACACAAAGCAGTTTCACAGAAATCTTCTTTCCAGTTTTGTCTGAGGATATTTCCTTTTCACCATAGTCCTGAATGTGCTCCCAAATGTCCTTCTCAGATTCCACAGAAACAGTGATTTCAAGCTGCTCAATCCAAAGAATGGTTTAACTCTATGAGATGAATAAACATAGCAAAAGCAGATTCACAGAAAGCTTCTTTCCAGTTTTGTCTGAGGATATTTCCTTTTCACCATAAGCCTCAAAGTGCTCCTGAATATCCCTTCACAGATTCTTCAAAGACAGAGTTTCAAACTGGGCAACATAGAGTAAGCATTAACTCTGTGAAGTGAATGCACATCACAAAGCAGCTCCTCAGAAAGCTTCTCCAGTTTTTATCTGACTATATTTCCTATTTCACCATAGGCCTGAATGTGATCCCAAATATCCCTTCACAGATTCTTCAAAGACAGAGTTTCAAACTGGGCAACATAGAGTAAGCATTAACTCTGTGAAGTGAATGCACATATCAGAGAGCAGTTTCACAGAAAGCTTCCTTCTGGTTTCTCTCTGAGGTTATTTCTTTTCAGGATATTCTAAAGAGCGTTTCCAAATGTCCTTTCTCAGATTCCACAGAAACAGTGATTTCAAACTGCTCAATCCAAAGAATGATTTAACTCTATGAGATGAATACAAACATCACAAAAGAGTTGCAGAAAGCTTCTCTCCAGTTTTTATCTGAAGATATCTCCTCTTTCACCATAGGCCTGAATGTGATCCCAAATATCCCTTCACAGAACCCTCAAAGACCGACTTTCAAACTGGGAAATGTAGAGTAAGCTTTAACCCTGTGAAAAGAATGGACATGTCAGAGAGCAGTTTCTTCGAGTGCTTCTTTCTGTTTTTATTGGACGACATTTCACTTTTGCCATAGTCTTCAATGTGCTCTGAATATCACTCTTTTGGTTTTACAGGAACAGTGTTCAAACTGTGCCTTATGAGAAGAAAGTTATAACTCCTGAGTGGAATGCACATCACCAAGCAGTTTCTCAGAAAGCTTCTCCAGTTTTTATCTGACTATATTTCCTATTTCACCATAGGCCTGAATGTGATCCCAAATATCCCTTCACAGATTCTTCAAAGACAGAGTTTCAAACTGGGAAATGTAGAGTAAGCTTTAACCCTGTGAAAAGAATGGACATGTCAGAGAGCAGTTTCACAGAAAGCTTCTTTCCAGTTTTTATCTGAAGATATTTCCTTTTCACCATAGTCCTGAATGTGCTCCCAAATGTCCTTCCTCAGATTCCACAAAACAGTGATTTCAAGCTGCTCAATCCAAAGAATGATTTAACTCTATGAGATGAATAAATATATCTAACACAAAGCAGTTTCACAGAAAGCTTCTTTCCAGTTTTGTCTGAGGCTATTTCCTTTTCACCATCATCGGCATCAACATGCTCCCGAATATCACTTGGTACCTGTTTCTCCAAAAGGGTTTCCTGACGCTGTATGAGAAGAGAGGTATAACACTGTGAGTGGAATGCACATCACAAAGCAGTTTCACAGAAATCTTCTTTCCAGTTTTGTCTGAGGATATTTCTTTCTCCATATTCTAAGGATCGTTCCCAAATGTCCTTCCTCAGATTCCACAAAACAGTGATTTCAAGCTGCTCAATCCAAAGAATGGTTTAACTCTATGAGATGAATAAATATATCTAACACAAAGCAGTTTCTCAGAAAGCTTCTTTCCAGTTTTGTCTGAGGATATTTCTTTCTCCATATTCTAAGGATCGTTCCCAAATGTCCTTCCTCAGATTCCACAAAACAGTGATTTCAAACTGCTCAATCCAAAGAATGATTTAACTCTATGAGATGAATAAATATATCTAACACAAAGCAGTTTCTCAGAAAGCTTCTATCCAGTTTTTATCTGAAGATATTTCCTTTTCACCATCGGCATCAACATGCTCCCGAATATCACTTGGTACCTGTTTCTCCAAAAGGATTCCGAATCCTCTAGGAGAAGAAAGGTATATTTCTGTGAGTGGAATGCATACATCACAAAGTAGTTTCTCAGAAAGCTTCTATCCAGTTTTTATCTGAAGATATTTCCTTTTCACCATCGGCATCAACATGCTCCCGAATATCACTTGGTACCTGTTTCTCCAAAAGGATTCCGAATCCTCTAGGAGAAGAAAGGTATATTTCTGTGAGTGGAATGCACATCACAAAGCAGTTCCTCAGAAAGCTTCTTTCCAGTTTTGTCTGAGGATATTTCTTTCTCCATATTCTAAGGATCGTTCCCAAATGTCCTTCCTCAGATTCCACAGAAACAGTGATTTCAAGCTGCTCAATCCAAAGAATGATTTAACTCTATGAGATGAATAAATATATCTAACACAAAGCAGTTTCACAGAAAGCTTCCTTCTGGATTTTACCTGAGGATATTTCTTTCTCCATATTCTAAGGATCGTTCCCAAATGTCCTTCCTCAGATTCCACAGAAACAGTGATTTCAAGCTGCTCAATCCAAAGAATGGTTTAACTCTATGAGATGAATAAATATATCTAACACAAAGCAGTTTCACAGAAAGCTTCTTTCCAGTTTTTATCTGAAGATATCTCCTTT
>DAKLCV010001831.1:0-36449 GCA_030247045.1 Colobus guereza
CCCACTGGTCCTTCTGTGTCCTGCATGGAAATACGACTGGAAGAAAAAAAAGGGCCTGTAATCCCAGGACTTTGGGAGGTCGAGGTGGGCAGATCAGGAGGTCAGGAGTTCGAGATCAACCTGGCCAGCATGGTGAAACCCCATCTCTAGTAAACACACACACACACACACACACACACAATTAGCCAGTCATGGTGGCACATGCCTGTAGTCCCAGCTACTTGGGAGGCTGAGGCAGGAGAATTGCTTGAACCAGGAGGTGGAGGTTGCAGTGAGCCGAGAGCAAGCCACTAAGCCACTGCACTCCAGCCTGGGTGACAGAGCGAGACTACATCTCAAAAAAAAAAAAAAAAAAAGGAAGAACAAAAAACAAGGGTGGGAGGGGTGAGGAGGAATGGCAGGAGAGAATCCTAGAATCTCAGGGCCCGAAACAATCAATCTTGACATCTTGAAGGTAATAATATCTCCTGAGAAGACCACCCTTGGTTGCTCCCCCAGATCCTTCACTTCTGGCTCTGAGACATTGAGTCATCTCCTCAAAGTCTTGTCGCCTCAATTTCTCATCTGTAATTTGGAGATAACCTTAGGACCCAGCATTTCACAGAAAAGACTTGGCCGGGCGCGGTGGCTCACGCCTGTCATCCCAGAACTTTGGGAGGCCGAGGCAGGTGGATCACCTGAGGTCAGGAGATCGAGACCAGCCTGGCCAACATGGTGAAACCTTGTCTCTACTAAAACTACAAAATTAGCCAAGCATGGTGGCAGGCGCCTGAAATCCCAGCTACTCGGGAGGCTGAGGCAGCAGAATTGCTTGAACCTGGGAGGCAGAGGTTGCAGGAGCTGAGATCACGATACTACACTCCAGCCCCGCAACAGAGCAAAACTCCGTCTCAAAAACAAAACAATAAAAAATAAAGTCAAAGAAAAGAGCTGGGAGCACTGGCATGCACCTGTAGTCCCAGCTACTTGGGAGGTCGAGGCGGTAGGATCGCTTGAGGTCAGGAGTTCAAAGCTGTAGTGCACTATGACTCTGTGAATACCCAGAGCTGGAGGATTCCAGTCCAGGCAATACAGAGACCCTGTCTCTAAAACAACTAGAAAATAAAAGAGAAGATAATACATGAAATAGGTGGTGGTGAGCCCTGAGTAGGAGTCGGGAGACGTCTCCACCCCTGACCTGGAAGATCAAGTCCGCCGACAGATGCTGGGTTGCCTCTACTTGACTACGGCGCAAACACTTACTGCCACTGCACTCCAGCCTGGGTGACAGAGCGAGACTACATCTCATGCAGGTTTACATATGTAAATTTTTTAACATATGTAAAAACTATGTACATATGTAGATAGTTTACATACAGAACACTGAAAAGCCTTTACCTTCAATCTTGACATCTTGAAGGTAATAACTCCTAATCCTGGCTGGTGCAGTGGCTAACCCCTGTAATCTAAGAACTTTGGGAGGCCGAGGCAGGAGGATAGCTTGAGCCCAGGACTTTGAGACCAGCCTGGGCAACATAGTGAGACCCTCATCTCTAAAAAATAATAAAATAGGCCAGGTGAGGTGGCTCATGCCTGTAATCCCAGCACTTTGGGAGGCCAAGGCAGGCGGATCACCTGAGGTCAGAGGTCCGACCAGCCTGGCCAACATGGTGAAACCCTGTCTCTACTAAAAATACAAAAATTAGCCAGGTGTGGTGGTTTAAGCCTATAGTCCCAGCTACTCTGGAGGCTAAGGCTGAAGCAGAATGGTTTGAACTTGAGAGACAGAGGTTGTGGTGAGCCGAGATCGCCACCATACTCCAGACTGGGCAACAGAGCAAGACTCCATCTCCAAAATAATATATGTTTTATATGTTTAAAACATATAAAATAAAATAAAAATAACTCCTTTAATCCTCAGCATGTGGGCAGGGGTTGGGCTGGAGTTATCTGTGCCAGCACAGGAGAGATTTCTGACTGACTTATAATGAGGCATCCTCCTTTCTCCCTCTGCCTGTCCTACCTGAGTCCGGGCTCACCCACCCTGGAGAGAGCCTGGTCCTCTCAATGCTGATCTGCTTCCTCAAGGGAATACTTCATTGGCTCCCAGCCCTGCCTCCCGGCCCAGTCCACTGGCAGGATCAACCTGCCACCAGGGCTCCCTGAGAAGGGAGGTGCTGAGTACCTACCCTTCCAGGGATGAATCCGCCACCATTACCCCCAGCCCCCATCACACTCCACATTAACCAGGAGACATTCCTTCACCTTCTGAGGCCCCTCCTAGGCCCAGAGGCCTCCCAGGCCAACTGTGTGTCAGGATAAGGCTGAACACTCCTACTTGATATCTGCAAAGTCCTCCTGGGAGTGGCAGGGGCTTGAGAAGAGACCCGGCAAAGGCTCCAGGGATCTTCAGGTCCCAGTGATGGCGTAACACAGGGCAGACACATCAGATCCTTGTCCTGCAGTCTTTGCCTCACTGTGACACCATTTACACCCACACCTCTTTCAGGCAGCTCATTTGCTCATGATGAGAGGCAGAGCCCTCGGTTTGATCCCACCGTGTGACTTTGGCGGTTATCCCACCGTTCCGTGCTGTTTCCTCATCTGTAACAGGAGTCATAAGCCACTGACTCACAGGGTCGTGGGAGGATGGAATCAGGGTGCTCAGCACAGTGCTCGGCACATAGGGAGTGCTCAGTAACTATGATGAGCTATTGTTACCATTCACTCCTTCCTTCATTCCTTTGACAAGCATTTTTTAGGGAAATCGACAACCCACACATGGGCTGTCAGGGCGGCCCAGGGCAAAGGAAGCCCCAGACACCCCTGGCCTCCAAAATCAAACCTATCCCCAGCAACCCCTCCAGGCTCGCTCCCAAATCCCCTACATGTGCCCTATGCCACAGGGACGGGCCTTGGTTCTCTTGACTGAGCTGCCACACAGTTCTGACTTCTGAGTCTTCGCTGTTCCCTCTGTCTCAAATGCCTCTCCCTCTTCCTCCACCCCTGATGACGGATGAAGGCTGGGACCACCTAAGACATACTTAGCTGGCACTTTCCTACCTTGCACCCATGAAAACTCATTCTGCGGGCAAAGGGGACTTGCTTTGTTTTCCCTCACTGTCACAGGTCCCTCCAATCCCTTCTGCCCTAACCCCTCTGCTAGAGGCTGAACTGTGACCCTCAAAATCAGTATGTTGAAGCCCTAGCCCCCAGCACCTCCGAATGTGTGAATATTTGAACACAGGACTTTTCAAGAGGTAATGTATATTAAAATGGGGTCATAAGGGTGGGCCCTCATCCAATGGCTGGTGTCCTCATTAGACAACATTAGGATACAGACATGTGCAGAGGGATAACTAAGTGAGAACATGGAGAGGCGGCCATCTACAGCCACGGAGAGGCCTTAGAAGAAACCCACTTTGTTGGCTACTTGATGTGGTGAAATCCTGTCTCTACTGAAAATACAAAAATTAGCCAGGCGTGTGGTGGGCGCCTGTAATCCCAGCTGCTCGGGAGGCTGAGGTGGGAGAATGGCATGAACCCAGGAGGCGGATGTTGCAGTGAGCCGAGATTGCACCTCTGCACTCCAACCTGGGTGACAGAGCGAGACTCTGGCTCAAAAAAAACAAAGGGAAATCTGAATTTTTCATTTTAAATATCCCTGTCTTAAGTGGCCAGATGACAGTAAACACTGTGTGGTGCAAATAAAACACACGTGCAGATTGGATTTCTCCTAATGTGTCACCGGTGTGCAGCCTCTGTTGCACCTGATGGCTAAAGCAGGTTGTGTGTAGAATGGCTGCTGCACCTTGGCTCATGCTTCCTCTGTGGGAGCGCCCAGTGACCCAGCTTGTCTGCCCAAATCTTTAAAAACCCATTCAAGGCCAGGCACGGTGGCTCACACGTGTAATCCCAGCTACTTGGGAGGCTGAGGCAGGCAGATCATGAGGTCAGGAGATTGAGACCATCCTGGCTAACACGGTGAAACCCCGTCTCTACTAAAAATACAAAAAATTAGCTGGGCGTGTGGTGGGCGCCTGTAATCCCAGCTGCTCGGGAGGCTGAGGTGGGAGAATGGCATGAACCCAGGAGGCGGAGCTTGCAGTGAGCTGAGATCGCACCACTGCACTCCAACCTGGGCGACAGAGCAAGACTCCGTCTCAAAAAAAAAAAAAAAGAAAGAAAAAGAGCTGGATCCAGGCCGGGGAGGGCAGGGGTCCCAGACACCATCTGGGACCCATAGAGGTTAGCCATTTTCCCTCCAATTTTTTTTTTTTTTTTTTTTTTGAGATGGAGTTTTGCTCGTTGCCCAGGCTGGAGTGCAGTGGCACAATCTCGGCTCACTGCAACCTCCGCTTCCCAGATTCAAGTGATTCTCCTGCCTCAGCCTCCCAAATAGGTGGGATTACAGGCATGCGCCACCATGCCCAGCTAATTTTTGTATTTTTAGTAGAGATGAAGTTTCTCCATGTTGGTCAGGCTGGTGTCGAACTCCCGACCTCAGGTGATCCATCCGCCTCAGCCTCCCAAAGTGCTGGGATTACAGGGTGAGCCACCGTGCCCGGCCATTTCCTTCCATTTTCATTCAACTGTGGGAAGCACAGCAAAAAATACCCTCTCCTTTTCCCTCTCAAGCAGACAAGCCCGAGAAGTCACCCAGCAGGCCTGCAGCACAGGCAGGACTAGAACCCAGACCTCCGCCTCCAAGGCCAAGTTAGGGAGGCTGGCAGGGGCCGCCCGCTGGGTCTCCTCCTCCCTCTGCCTGCCCCTCCTGGCCAGGGTTGTGTCCCACTCAGACCCACTGTTCCAAGGCTTCAGGGGACAGGCCCACAGGACAAAGGCTGCAGCAGGAGGACCCAGGAACAAAGCTGCTGCTGGGTGGACCAAGTTCAAAAATAAGCCTGACTCCCCGAGAGTCTGGTCACCATGGCAACGGGCAAGTTGTTCTGCAGAAGCCTCCTCACTGAAAGGCCCAATGGCCACTGCCTTCTTCTTCCCCTTCCCGAGGAATCAAGTCCCACCAGCACCAGGAGGAGCCTCCTACCAGGGCCAGCCCCCAGGGTAGGCGTCTTCACACATGCACATGCTGTCCCACCGAGGCCCCACCGCGGCCCTGAGAGACAGCCATGGTCATCGTCACTCTGCACACTGGACCCCTGGGGCTCTGAGACAGGGGTCCTCACCAGGGTCACACACAGCTCAGGTCTGTCTGCCTCCAGGTCCAGCAATGCACAGCAAATTGGGAGGCCTGGATTCAAACTCCCATCTCCCTCCCTGCCTGCCAGCCTCCCAGTCTCCCAGCTTCCCTGCCTCCCAACCTTTTCCTCCTTTTTTTTTTTTTTTTTGAGATGGAGTCTTGCTCCGTCGCCCAGGCTGAACTGTAATGGTGCTATCCCAGCTCACTGCAACCTCCACCTCCCGGGTTCAAGCAAAGCAATTATCCTACCTCAGCCTCCTGAGTAACTGGGACTACAGGCACCTGCCACCATGCCCAGTGAATTTTTGTATTTTAGTAGAGATGCGGTTTTGCCATGTTAGCCAGGCTGGTCTTCAACTCCTGACCTCAAGCGATCCACCCACCTCGGCCTCCCAAAGTGCTGGGATTACAGGTGTGAGCCACTGCGCCCTGCCTCCTCATTCCTTCTGGGCCTCAGTTTCCCCCACCACCCAAAGCATTGCCAGGGTAGAGATGGGGACAGTTGTGCATCCTTCCCAGGCTATTAGTGGTGAACAGGCATGATCACCCACGAGCAGGAACTGTGGGACTCTTGTCATATTCTCCTGCCCTCAGGGTTTCATTCCAGCAGTGTCCCGCATGGCATTCACTAAGAGTTCCTCCCTGTGGGGTACAGGTGGTGTCAGACAGGCTGTGGTAGTGAATGCCCAAGCTTTCTCATCCCACTTCTGGGGATGGGCCCTGTCCCGCCTGGTCACAAAAGTAGGAGATGATCTGGACCTCACCAATTGACCTTGGCATCTCATCTCTCTGGCAACTGTGATTGGTCCAGGAGGTAATGACTGGCCCAAGCACAGCCAATCAGAGAGCTCCCCTGGGACCGATAAATGGATACTGAGAGAAAAAAGCTCTTGCTCTCTTGGCAGAGAGGGTGGGGAGTTCAGGTTGCTGACTTGGGACTTCCATGGGGCCTTGACCCACATACTGTGTAGAAGATGTATCATCAGGGTTCAGTGACAGACAACGGAATCCATTCCAACTAGTAGGGAAAAAAAGGAGATTTTTTTTTTTTAAAGCATATTATTACTAAGTGCCTGAGCATCCAGGAAAGCCACCCAAAACCCTGCAGAATCAGGCTAAGATGCCAGGGCTCCTGCCTTCACTGGGAAGCTGTGGAACTGGGAAGCCACCATTACAACTGCCAGCTCCAGAATTATGCCTGCATTCTGCTACCAACCATACAGCAAAACGGATGCTCGGATGTTCCGTGCCCTGCCTCTCTCCCCACGAAACTCAGTTCCAAATTCTAGTCTTGTGCATGTGCCTTCAATGGCAGGATTTCCATGCCATCAGAAGCACTAGCTGCAAGACAGCCTGGAAATGTGGTTAAGTTTCCCAGCCTCTGCAGCACAGGAAGGGATGCCACATGGGATCCCTTGAGCCCAAGGGACCTTGGGGCCATTTAGTGGCTGCCGCCCACAGGACTTGAGGGGAAGGACCTCACCACAGGCTCCAGTCCCCGGCCCACTGCCTCTAAGAAAAGGGATGGGGAGGGTGGGGTAGGGGAGAATATTCCCAGCCTGTGACACCAAATGTGCTCAGCCCTGGGTCCTGCAGATGGAAAAGTAGAAATGAAGCCTTGCTTGGCTGCTTCCCCCTCTCCTGCAGGATCCACCCCCAAGAAGGGGCAGAGGACAGAGTGGGGATACGAGGACAGAAGAGCAACTTACATACACCAACAATGGCAACACGTAACAACCAATGCCATTAGGCATTCCCAATGAAATGAGAGACCCCCAAGGTCCCCAAAGGCAGCCTGGGTTAGGAGAGGAGCACTGGACTAAGAGCCAAGGGGGTCTGGGTTCTGACCCAGGGGAAGCCCCTAACAGGCTGTTTCTGAGCATGCCACATGCCCTCTCTGGGCTGTGGTCAGAGAGGTTGCAGTCAGGGCTGTGATCTCATCTGAAGGCTGGATGGTGGTGTTATAGATGGTGATGTTATACATGGTCTCATCTATAATACGGATGGTGACTTGATACTGCCTGGATCCTCTTGGGCTCCAAGGGCTGAAGTTCTATCATGTAAAGGGAATCAAGGGGCCAGGCCCAGTGGCTCACACCTATAGTCTCAACACTTGGGAGGTGGAGGCAGGAAGATCTCTTTGAGCCCTTGAGTTTGAGGCCATCCTGGGCAATATAGTAAGACCCTGTCTCTACAAGAAATTTAAGAAATAAGCCAGGCATGGTGGTGCATGCCTGTAGTCCCAGCTACTCCAGGAGCTGAGGTGAGAGGATCCCTTGAGCCCACTGGGTTGAGGGTGCAGTGGGCCATGATCACACTACTACACTCCAGCCTGAGCAACATTGTGAGACCCTGTCTCAAAAAACAAAGAGGATCAAGGATGATGGGATAGAGACAACATAGGGGGTTCACCTGGGGTCCATCATCTGTCCCCAGAGACACTTGCCCCCAGCAACCCTCACCCTCCCAGCTCTCCTGAGTGCCTGATTTCCTAGTCTCCCTCTAGGACCTCCCATCTCTAGCCTCACACAGTGCTGCCTGGCCCCAATCCCTGCCCCCTCCACTCTCCTCCAGCCTCCCACCCTGACACAGAGCCAGATGAGGCTGGACCAGGCTGGACTTGCGGAAGGGGCTGAGCAGATGGCCAGGGCCAGGGACTAGATAGCGACTGGGAATTATTTACCTCACTCCAGGGGCTGGTGTAAGAGTCTGGGCCCTTGTCTTCCTCCCCAAGGAAGTTGGAGGAGGTACTTCCAGACTCCATGCAGCAGCTCTCTGGTGCTTGCTCTGCTCTACTGACAAGGAGCACGTTCTGTGTGCAGGCTGTGAACAGAACCGTCACACACTACTTGGGCTCCCAGGCTGAGGGGCTTATGTAACTGATGCCTGCCTGCCACCTGCACTCCCAGCTAGCCCCTCTGGCTTCATCTCAAAGCACAAGGCCACCCCGGTACCCACACACCAGGCCTCCATGGGATCCCGTCTCTTGAAATATCACAGAGCACTTGTTGTTTCTCGTAAGGCTCTCCATGCTGGCACTGACATTCTTTCTGGATCTTTCTCCCCCAAGCAGGAAAAAACATGCTTTGCTCTCTGTATTCCCGGTGTCCCGGAAACCTGTGAATGCTTGGTAAATTTAGTTGAATGAACTAAAAGTATCAATAATAATAGAAACCCATAGAGAATGTAACAGGCACTAGTCTAAGAGCTATATGTACATTCATGCATTTAATGCTCACCTCACCCTTTATTGTAGGTATCGTCATTATCTCCATGACACAAATGGATGAAAGAACAAATGCCACCATGTTCCTTCTGTGGGCACTGACCCGAGAGATCAGGCTCATCAGCAGGCATAAAGTGAGAGGGTGCCATGCTGAGTGTCCTCTATTATACCACCAGGAGCAGGTGGGGTGTTTCTGGAAGAGGGCCCCTGCAGGAGGAGAGGCACAGAGGAACTGAAGTCTGGGTTGCTGTGAGAACAGCCCCTTAAACACCACCAAACCCTTCTAAAGGAGTAGCTGGGCCTGAAGCCGGGGCTCCAGGAGCCAAGATCCTCAAACTCACCAGTGAGCTTGAGTTTGACAGGGATGTCAGTGGGAACCTGCGGGCTGGGTGCTAGAAGCTGATGGATCCCAGAGACAAAGTCACCCAGAAATCCCATCTAATTCTAAGATTTGATGAGTCCTGTATCAGGAGGAGACACGACCCAAGAAACTATCACTGTGGTCACCTCCAGAGTGGCCAGGGACGGTCAGAGAGAAGGGGGACTGTTTTACTTTTGTCTTTTCACCCATGCGCTACCCATGCAAAAAATAATACACACGTATATTTGAACTGAATATTTATAAGAGTCTAGACTTCTAGGCTTCCAAGATTATTACAATCATTCTGAGATCCAGACTGATTCTCAGAGACTGCTGGCAAAGATTCGGAGGTTGGGCGCCCCTGGGTTTGGACCCCAGCTCCATCCATTTCTGTGCCTCAGTTTCCTGGTGTGTAACCCAGGATGAGGATATCCACTTCCCCTGGAGCATGGTAACAATAACTCAGGCCTCCCCCAGGGTCTGGCACGCAGCAGAGCCTTTGTCCAAACAAAGCCAGTGGTGAATGCCCAGAGCCAGAGGATCCTCCACGCAGTGTCTGGGCTGCGGAATCTGAGCCAGGGAGTTTCCAGATTCCCAGGGTAGGAGGCCAGGAGGTCCCTGGGAGCGCCTGGAGAGCTGGCCTTGCAGGCCAGGCCAGGCCAGGCGGGTGCAGGAGGCTGCGGGCCTGGGCCTGGTGCTCTGGTGCCCCCTCATGGACACTGTCCTCCTCACACCCCGGGAGAGTTGGAGAGGAGTGCCCTTTTTCATCAAAAAAATCTCCTGATTATTCGGGGTTACTTTTTTTAAAAGGACCAAGGCTAGAGACAAGATAAGAGTCCCCACTGGTCCTTCTGTGTCCTGCATGGAAATACGACTGAAAAAAAAAAAAGGGCCTGTAATCCCAGGACTTTGGGAGGTCGAGGTGGGCAGATCAGGAGGTCAGGAGTTCGAGATCAACCTGGCCAGCATGGTGAAACCCCATCTCTAGTAAACACACACACACACACACACACACACACACACACACAATTAGCCAGTCATGGTGGCACATGCCTGTAGTCCCAGCTACTTGGGAGGCTGAGGCAGGAGAATTGCTTGAACCAGGAGGTGGAGGTTGCAGTGAGCCGAGAGCAAGCCACTAAGCCACTGCACTCCAGCCTGGGTGACAGAGCGAGACTACATCTCAAAAAAACAAAAACAAAAAAAAAAAAGGAAGAACAAAAAACAAGGGTGGGAGGGGTGAGGAGGAATGGCAGGAGAGAATCCTAGAATCTCAGGGCCCGAAACAATCAATCTTGACATCTTGAAGGTAATAATATCTCCTGAGAAGACCACCCTTGGTTGCTCCCCCAGATCCTTCACTTCTGGCTCTGAGACATTGAGTCATCTCCTCAAAGTCTTGTCGCCTCAATTTCTCATCTGTAATTTGGAGATAACCTTAGGACCCAGCATTTCACAGAAAAGACTTGGCCGGGCGCGGTGGCTCACGCCTGTCATCCCAGAACTTTGGGAGGCCGAGGCAGGTGGATCACCTGAGGTCAGGAGATCGAGACCAGCCTGGCCAACATGGTGAAACCTTGTCTCTACTAAAACTACAAAAATTAGCCAAGCATGGTGGCAGGCGCCTGAAATCCCAGCTACTCGGGAGGCTGAGGCAGCAGAATTGCTTGAACCTGGGAGGCAGAGGTTGCAGGGAGCTGAGATCACGATACTACACTCCAGCCCCGGCAACAGAGCAAAACTCCGTCTCAAAAAACAAAACAATAAAAAATAAAGTCAAAGAAAAGAGCTGGGAGCACTGGCATGCACCTGTAGTCCCAGCTACTTGGGAGGTCGAGGCGGTAGGATCGCTTGAGGTCAGGAGTTCAAAGCTGTAGTGCACTATGACTCTGTGAATACCCAGAGCTGGAGGATTCCAGTCCAGGCAATACAGAGAGACCCTGTCTCTAAAACAACTAGAAAATAAAAGAGAAGATAATACATACGAAATAGGTGGTGGTGAGCCCTGAGTAGGAGTCGGGGAGACGTCTCCACCCCCTGACCTGGAAGATCAAGTCCGCCGACAGATGCTGGGTTGCCTCTACTTGACTACGCGCAGAAACAGGGAGCTTACTACCTCACAACACAGCCTTTCTGTGAGAGCAAGCCAACGCATGCAGGTTTACATATGTAAATTTTTTTAACATATGTAAAAAACTATGTACATATGTAGATAGTTTACATACAGAACACTGAAAAAGCCTTTACCTTGGGCCAGGCGGTGTTCTGAGTGCTTTGGCGCTATTAACTCCTTTAATCCTGGCTGGTGCAGTGGCTAACCCCTGTAATCTAAGAACTTTGGGAGGCCGAGGCAGGAGGATAGCTTGAGCCCAGGACTTTGAGACCAGCCTGGGCAACATAGTGAGACCCTCATCTCTAAAAAAATAATAAAATAGGCCAGGTGAGGTGGCTCATGCCTGTAATCCCAGCACTTTGGGAGGCCAAGGCAGGCGGATCACCTGAGGTCAGAGGTCCGCGACCAGCCTGGCCATCATGGTGAAACCCTGTCTCTACTAAAAATACAAAAATTAGCCAGGTGTGGTGGTTTAAGCCTATAGTCCCAGCTACTCTGGAGGCTAAGGCTGAAGCAGAATGGTTTGAACTTGAGAGACAGAGGTTGTGGTGAGCCGAGATCGCACCACCATACTCCAGACTGGGCAACAGAGCAAGACTCCATCTCCAAAAATAATATATGTTTTATATGTTTAAAAACATATAAAAATAAAATAAAAATAACTCCTTTAATCCTCAGCATGTGGGCAGGGGGTTGGGCTGGAGTTATCTGTGCCAGCACAGGAGAGATTTCTGACTGACTTATAATGAGGCATCCTCCCTTTCTCCCTCTGCCTGTCCTACCTGAGTCCGGGCTCACCCACCCTGGAGAGAGCCTGGTCCTCTCAATTACTGATCTGCTTCCTCAAGGGAATACTTCATTGGCTCCCAGCCCTGCCCCTCCCCCGGCCCAGTCCACTGGCAGGATCAACCTGCCACCAGGGCTCCCTGAGAAGGGAGGTGCTGAGTACCCTACCCCTTCCAGGGATGAATCCGCCACCATTACCCCCCAGCCCCCATCACACTCCCCACATTAACCAGGAGACATTCCTTCACCTTCTGAGGCCCCTCCTAGGCCCAGAGGCCTCCCAGGCCAACTGTGTGTCAGGATAAGGCTGAACACTCCTACTTGATATCTGCAAAGTCCTCCTGGGAGTGGCAGGGGCTTGAGAAGAGACCCCGGCAAAGGCTCCAGGGATCTTCAGGTCCCAGTGATGGCGTAACACAGGGCAGACACATCAGATCCTTGTCCTGCAGTCTTTGCCTCACTGTGACACCATTTACACCCACACCTCTTTCAGGCAGCTCATTTGCTCATGATGAGAGGCAGAGCCCTCGGTTTGATCCCACCGTGTGACTTTGGCGGTTATCCCACCCGTTCCGTGCTGTTTCCTCATCTGTAACAGGAGTCATAAGCCACTGACTCACAGGGTCGTGGGGAGGATGGAATCAGGGTGCTCAGCACAGTGCTCGGCACATAGGGAGTGCTCAGTAACTATGATGAGCTATTGTTACCATTCACTCCTTCCTTCATTCCTTTGACAAGCATTTTTTTAGGGAAATCGACAACCTACACATGGGCTGTCAGGAGCGGCCCAGGGCAAAGGAAGCCCCAGACACCCCTGGCCTCCAAAATCAAACCTATCCCCAGCAACCCCTCCAGGCTCGCTCCCAAATCCCCTACATGTGCCCTATGCCACAGGGACGGGCCTTGGTTCTCTTGACTGAGCTGCCACACAGTTCTGACTTCTGAGCCTTCGCTGTTCCCTCTGTCTCAAATGCCTCTTCCTCTTCCTCCACCCCTGATGACGGATGAAGGCTGGGGCCACCTCAGACATACTTAGCTGGCACTTTCCTACCTTGCACCCATGAAAACTCATTCTGCGGGCAAAGGGGACTTGCTTTGTTTTCCCTCACTGTCACTGGTCCCTCCAATCCCTTCTGCCCTAACCCCTCTGCTAGAGGCTGAACTGTGACCCTCAAAATCAGTATGTTGAAGCCCTAGCCCCCAGCACCTCCGAATGTGTGAATATTTGAACACAGGACTTTTCAAGAGGTAATGTATATTAAAATGGGGTCATAAGGGTGGGCCCTCATCCAATGGCTGGTGTCCTCATTAGACAACATTAGGATACAGACATGTGCAGAGGGATAACTAAGTGAGAACATGGAGAGGCGGCCATCTACAGCCACGGAGAGGCCTTAGAAGAAACCCACTTTGTTGGCTACTTGATGTGGTGAAATCCTGTCTCTACTGAAAATACAAAAATTAGCCAGGCATGGTGGCGTGCGCCTGTAATCTCAGCTACTCGGGAGACTGAGGCAGGAGAATTGCTTGAACCTGGGAGGCGGATGTTGCAGTGAGCCGAGATTGCACCTCTGCACTCCAACCTGGGTGACGGAGTGAGACTCTGGCTCAAAAAAAAAAAAAAAAGGAAATCTTAATTTTTCTTTTTAAATATCCCTGTCTTAAGTGGCCAGATGATAGTAAACACTGTCTGGTGCAAATAAAACACACATGCAGATTGGATTTCTCCTAATGTGTCACCGGTGTGCAGCCTCTGTTGCACCTGATGGCTAAGGTAGGTTGTGTGTAGAATGGCTGCTGCACCTTGGCTCATGCTTCCTCTGTGGGAGCGCCCAGTGACCCAGCTTGTCTGCCCAAATCTTTAAAAACCCATTCAAGGCCAGGCACGGTGGCTCACACCTGTAATTCTAGCACTTTGGGAGGCCTAGGCGGGTGGATCATGAGGTCAGGAGTTCAAGACCACCTGGCCAAGTTGGTGAAACCCCATCTCTATTAAAAATACAAAAATAAGCCGGGTATGGTGGCAGGCACATGTAATTTCAGCTGCTCAGGAAGCTGAGGCAGAGAATTGCTGGAACCCGGGAGGCAGAGGTTGCAGTGAGGCGAGATCACACCACCGCACTCCAACCTGGGCAACAGAGCGAGACTCCCTCTCAAAACAAACAAACAAACAAAAAAATCACGGTCTGCCTTCCCCGCGTTCCTACCTTCCCTCATCACCCCAGCCCACTAACCCAAACTCAAAGCATTTGCTTTCTGTTCCCATCACCCAGCACTAAATGGAGACTGTTCTCTTGTTATGTGTGCTTGTGTTTACCTGCTCACCAGATTGTAAAATCTCAAAGGCAGAGACTGGATTTTACAACAGTTTAATATTTGCACAGTATTTGAGAGTCTGCACAGAACATTTTAAGATTTGTTTTTTCAGTAGTTCCTTACAATTCCCATATTGTAGGTAATGACAGTTTTACTGCCAAGAAAATAAAAACATAAAGTGACTGTCTAAGAGTCACATGGTTTGTGGCAGAACTAGGACTCAAGCCCAGTTCTTCTGAAATCCAAATCCAGGCTGCTTTCACTCATGGCCTCGTGGTGCCCAGCCCTGTGCCTCATAGTCCGGGTGCTGAGGTGGAGCAGCTCCCATCCAGGTCCCAAGATAGGCTCCCACTGCTCCAGACGTCCCCATGGATTGCCCCCCAGCAAAGGACCTCCTGCCAGCAGCTCCTCGAAGGAGCTTTGCAGAGAGCTCTTTGGAAGCCAGAGCAGAAAGGGAGCACGTGCCTGCTGGACAACTGGGCCTCCTTCCAAGTCAGATTCCTTCCAGGACAAAGCTGCTCTCCTTCACCCAGAACACCACTGTCACCTCTTCACAGAGGAGAAACATCTTTGCTCTTCCATCTCAAAAGAGCTGGCTTTGCTGATATGACGGGCCCCGAAGAGCAAGTCGGCCTCATCAGCAGTTTTTCCTCCTCCCTCCTCCCCATTCTTCCTGGGGCATCATCTTCCAAGGTGACACATACATTTTGGCTTTGGCAGGACTCCTGCCTGTTGGGGCTCAGGAAGTTCACTTTGTCCTCCTAAGTCTCTATGTTGACACGTCCTTGCCTGCAAACACATAAGAATTGAGAGGGGATATGGTGATTCCAGAGACAGAAAATTGATCTCTAACCAAATTTCACATCTTAAGACGGCCTGTGACTCTGGGACCACGGGTACCACCTGGTTATGAGCACGGACCTTGTTCTCAGACCTGGCTCCTCCAGGCAGGTTATTTGACATTTGTGAACCTCAGTATTCTGTGAAATGGGGACCATTCCATGACTTCTAAGGGCAGTTAAATGAGATCAAGTATGTAAAACTCTTAGCACCAAGCCTGGTGTATGGTGTGTGCTCCATGCATGCCGTGCTGGTTCTTACTGGGTGCCAGAGCTTGTGGTGAAAGCAGCGTGAACCATCCTGCTTCCCTGCGACCCTCCAGAACCAGCAGCCCAATGTAAGGGGCCACGTTAAGTATCAGAGAGGGAGAAAGGATCATTTTCATTACTCAGTGTCTCTCAGATATCAAGGACCAGATACTTAAGTATGTTATCTCATTCAGTTATCATGAAGGCCCTGTGAAGTGAGTTTCTGTTGCACCTTTCTTTAGGACGGTCAGATGGGTCTCTGCTAAACATCAAACACTGTGACATAGGCTCATGCAAAAACTACTCCCTAGAACTCCCTGTGGCCCCTCCCCAGCCCCCACCTGCCACTGTGATTCAGGAAATCGGAACCACTGACTCCGGCGGGCATTTGCTCAGCAGAGCGTCCACACCCCTGCCTGCCCTTCTCAGGCTGAGATGAGACAGTCAGCCCCACACACGCAATGACGGGACATCTGGAAATGCAGAGGCCCAAGGAAGTTCGTGTCTGGATCAGGTTTTCCCTTTGACTGTGGCCCAGGAATGGGAATGGGCTCCCGGGAGGGCGTTTACTTCCCTAAGGAGGGAAGTGGCATGGAAAGGGACAGGGACTCTCTACACTACAGGGTGGTTGTCACCCTGATCTCTTGGTGTGACCACAAAGAGCGAGCAGGGAGGCATCCTCAGGTGTCCCCAATGCCCCAGAGAAGGGGCAGCTTGTCCCAGAGTCTCAGCAGCCATGGGAAGGTCCAATCTGGCCACAACACAGCTCCAGGGTTCTCCCTTCCATCCTCCTGGTGTTGTCTTAGTTTGGGATGGGTCTGGCCAGGTGTTAGTAAGAAAGTCCAGCCTCAACCTCCAGGGAGAAGTTGGAAGCAAGCTCCTATTGCCCTCTCCGGGTCTCCTGTCCATTTTGGGTGTGTCTGGGGTCTCTGACTCAAAAGGGCTGTGCAAGTAGCAGCCCAAGTGTGATCTCTAAATGCCGCTTCTCACTTCAAGGAACCGGTTCACTCGGGGTTAATGGGCAAATTCAGGCATGAAGCAGGAGAAAGATGGCCCAGAATGAGGACAGAGGCCATTCCTCTTACTGTCTCCTCTCTCCAAAGAAAAGGAGGAAGTAAAAACTGAAAAATAACAGACTGATCGGGGCCATTGGCCAGGCCTGTGGGCTAAAGATTAACCCCCACCCTAATCACTTGTGCTATCTGTAGATCACGTATCCACCTGGTCACGTACCCCATGCTTGCTCAGCCTACCACGACCCTGTCACGTGGACGCCTTACAATTATAAGCCCTTAAAAGGGCCAGGAACTCTTTCTTCAGGGAGCTCGCTTCTGTTCTTGAGACGCAAGTCCATCGACGCTCCTGGCCAAATGAAGTCTTTGGAGAGCTCAGTTCTGTTCTTGAGACGCAAGTCTGCTGACCTCCTGGCTGAATAAAGCCTCTTCCTTCTTTAACCTGGTGTCTGAGGACTTTTGTCTGTGGCTCATCCTGCTACATTTCTTGGTTCCCTGACCGGGAAGCGAGGCAGCCCCTTAGGTGGCTTAGGCCTGCCCTGTGGAGCATCCCTGCAGGGGACTCCGGCCAGCTTGAGCTACGTGGATCCTGAGCATGCTCCTGGGCAGGCATTTGCCCTGGTGGAATGCCTCGTCAGAGCAGTGCACTGCAGGCCCCCGTGGAGAATCAACACACTGGTTGAACACCAGGAAGGAACTGGCTCTTGGAGTCCAGATATCTGGAATAGAGTAGGACCGGTCTTGGGAACCTGCCCACTCCATTTGAATGGAAGCGTGGCCCGATCACCCATAGCATGCCTTTATCAGCACTTTTGGGTTTTGTTTTTGTTTTTTTGAGATGGAGTCTCGCTCTGTCGCCCAGGCTGGAGTGCAGTGGCCAGATGTCAGCTCACTGCAAGCTCCGCCTCTGGGGTTCACGCCATTCTCCTGCCTCAGCCTCCTGAGTAGCTGGGACTACAGGCGCCCGCCACCTCGCCCGGCTAGTTTTTTGTGTTTTTTTTAGTAGAGACGGGGTTTCACCAGGTTAGCCAGGATGGTCTCGATCTCCTGACCTCGTGATCCACCCGTCTCGGCCTCCCAAAGTGCTGGGATTACAGGGTTGAGCCACTGCGCCTGGCCCTTAACTGATTTTTAAAAAGAAATGGTTATGTCTTTTTTTTTTTTTTTGAGACGGAGTCTCACTCTGTCGCCCAGGCTGGAGTGCAGTGGCCAGATCTCAGCTCACTGCAAGCTCCACCTCCCGGGTTTATGCCATTCTCATGCCTCAGCCTCCCGAGTACCTGGGACTACAGGCGCCCGCCACCTCGCCCGGCTAGTTTTTTGTGTTTTTTTTAGTAGAGACGGGGTTTCACCAGGTTAGCCAGGATGGTCTCGATCTCCTGACCTCGTGATCCACCCGTCTCGGCCTCCCAAAGTGCTGGGATTACAGGCTTGAGCCACCGCGCCTGGCCCTTAACTGATTTTTAAAAAGAAATGGTTATAAGTCTTTTTTTTTTTTTTTTTTTTTTTTTTTTGAGACGGAGTCTCACTCTGTCGCCCAGGCTGGAGTGCAGTGGCCAGATCTCAGCTCACTGCAAGCTCCACCTCCCGGGTTTATGCCATTCTCATGCCTCAGCCTCCCGAGTACCTGGGACTACAGGCGCCCGCCACCACGCCCGGCTAGTTTTTTCTGGTATTTTTTTTTAGCAGAGACAGGGTTTCACTGTGTTAGCCAGGATGGTCTCGATCTCCTGACCTCGTGATCCGCCCGTCTCGGCCTCCCAAAGTGCTGGGATTACAGGCTTCAGCCACCACGCCTGGCCTGGTTTGGGTTTTGATTTTGACTTGGTTTGAATTGCTTGACAGGACCAGTCTTGGGAACTTGCCCACTCCATTTCGGTTGACGTGTGGCCTCATCACCCATGGCATGCCTTTATCCGCACTTTGGTTTTGGTTTTGATTCTGATTTGGTGTGAGTTCCTGGAACCCAGTGTCCTGCAGATGGTTCAAATGCATTCAGTCTGTAGCGGCAACTGCTTTGCTAACAGAAGAAAGTAGAAAAATAAATTTAGAGTTAACCTAATTGTGAGCACAGCTCACCAGTTAAGAAGTATCCTAAGTAAAAAAAAAGAAAAGAAAAGAAAAAAACAAGGTAGCTTACTAACTCAAAAATCTTAAAGTATGGGGCTATTCTGTTAGAAAAAGATGATTGAACATAAACCCCTGAAAATGCTCTTAACCCAGCAGATTTCCTAACGGGGGATTTAAATCTTAATTGCCATACAGAGGTCCGAGTAGACCTAGGAGAAACTCCCTTCAGGACAGGATGATTGACAGTTTCTCCCAGGTGACTGAGGAAAAAAACCACAATGGGTATTCTGTAATTGAGGGAAACTCTTGTAGAAGCAGAGTTAGGAAAATTGCCTAATAATTGGTCTGCCCAAATATGCGAGCTGTTTGCACTTAGCCAAGCCTTAAAGTACTTACAGAACCAGGAAAAAAAAAAAAAGCCATATATACTAATTCTAAGTTAATTTGGACTAAACAAAGTCTTGTTAATACAAAGGATAATTGAAATCCCACACTTACAAAGTTTTCCACAAAAGTAAAGTTTGCTAAAAGTTAACAATGTAACATGTATTATAGTAACTTCTGATCTGTGGCCTTAGACAGTCTAGTCCACAGATATGAAGGAAGTTTGCTTTGGAAAAGAATAGTTATCATCTTTGAAAACAACAACAACAACAACAAAAAGGAGGGGGGCAGAATTTATATAAAAGAATGTTATATGGAAAATTCTTGACCTGAAATAAATTAACTAGTTGTTTAAAGAAAGGGATGTTTGCAATGAGTCAGACAGTTGAGGCATGTCGAAGAATTGTCTGAAAGTCATAAAAAATGTTAGAAAAATTTATGCAAGAAATGTTGTATAATTTAAATGAATCCTCCTGAATGTAAAACTATTGAAGAAATAGTTTATGTGCAAGGTGTATAAGGAAAGTAAAATATGCCTTTGGTAAAAGGATTATAAGGAGGCATAAGAATGTTTATTTTTACTTACATTAAAAGGTTAAAAAATTGTTTTGGGCCGGGCGCGGTGGCTCAAGCCTGTAATCCCAGCACTGTGGGAGGCCGAGACGGGCGGATCACGAGGTCAGGAGATCGAGACCATCCTGGCTAACACGGTGAAACCCCGTCTCTACTAAAAATACAAAAACTAGCCGGGCGAGGTGGTGGGCGCCTGTAATCCCAGCTACTTGGGAGGCTGAGGCAGGAGAATGGCGTAAACCCGGGAGGCGGAGCTTGCAGTGAGCTGAGATCTGGCCACTGCACTCCAGTCCGGGCGACAGAGCGAGACTCCACCTCAAAAAAAAAAAAATTGTTTTGAAGGTTTAAGCAAGTTTTGAAATGTTAATTGTAAAGAAAATTCTGTGTGGAAACATATTGGCTACAGTTAAAGGGTATCATCCAGTTTTTCTGTGAACTGGACATTAAAATAAAAATACAACAGGTTTTTCTGAAAGCACTAGCCTGCTCTTTGACAAAAATTATAAAAGGTTAAGTCTATAAAAATCTTATCTTATGGTCAGATATTAAAAATTGAATAAATATGTTTACAAAGTTTTCTTCAAACTAAGTTTAACATTAATAACACTAATATAAAGGTGAAATCTAGCTTATCTGGTATAAACATACAGGAAGCATTGTCAAATATAAAATGGTGTTTGGATTTCTTTGGTCTTAAAAACTAATACAAATAGATGCTAAAGGAAATTTCTCGGTAAGAAGGCACCAAGGACTATAAAGTTCACTGCTGATGTCCCCACATTTAAAACAAAAGGTCCATTTCTTAAAAATTATATACTTGATTTCATCTTTCACTTTCCTTTCCCTCAAAACTAAAAGTCTTTTAGCACATGTACCACCCCTAGAATTTCCGGTAAACCAGCGCCAGCCTGAAGATCATGTTCTCATCAAAGGGTAGAAAGAAGGAAAACTCGAGCTGTATAAACATGTGGCTGCTGGGCCATTGCATGGTGGCTGTTGTGATGAGGTTCTGAATTTTTAATTGTATATATTTAAATTTATTTAACCATGAAGAGGCACATATATGACTGAGAACCACACTAGACGGGACAGCTCCAGAGATCCAGAAATGAGGAAGACATGACTCCCTTATCCTGGAGTTTTTTTTTTTTTTTCAGAATCATTTGCTGCTCTGATTCTAGCCTACATTTAAGGTTACTTCCTGGGCATCTGCACAAGGGTCAGTCACTCTGTGGGGCTGGGGGACATGATCATGAGGACAATATCCAGGTCCAGAGGATTCCAGCAGGGGCGCTCTTGCACCCAGTGGACGAGCATGGCTCTGCACGGCCTGTTTAGACAAGATCAGAGCAGCAGGAGCAGAGGGGTAGGGGCATCTCGCTGTCCTCAGGAGCTCACCCTCATCTCCAGGGACCCTGACGCAGAAGCTGAGCAGGCTCCAGGATGAGTGTGGGGCTCAACAGGCTGAGAAGAAAACCCTTCCACACCTGCACTAGATCCCAGCCTGGGGCGACCTAGAACTCATCCTAGGGGTGTGTTCATTAAAACATCCATTGGGCCTAACATGTCTCCCCAGGACTGAACTCTGGGATAAGGACAAACGAGGAAGAGACAGTCGCTGCCCTGGCAGTAAACACCCATGGCCAGGGTTCCTCTTCCATCTGCGGGAAGACCCCGAGTGTGATACTGATGATGTTAAACCATCTCCAAAGTAAGTGGAAACTGAGGTGTTGCGGATTCCACAGAAGAGTTGCGAGGATGACCTGGACTCTAGGGTCAGTCCCCACCCCTTTGCCGAGCTCACCCTCTGCTGGATCTCATGTCTCTCCCCACCTCCCCTGCTACTCGGGAGCGCTGTCACTGCCCTGGCCAAGAACTGGGGGGCTACGTCTAGTTGAAACACATTTCCGGCCCAGAAATGTGATTATGTTATATATAATATCATATATACTATATATTTGTATTATATGTAATATCATATATATTATTTATATATGTATATTATATAATATATATACAATATATTATATAGCATATATAATGTTATATGCTATATTATATATAAATATATTATATATTTATATATATGTATATTTTTTGAGACTGAGTCTCGCTCTGTCGCCCAGGCTGGAGTGCAGTGGTACGATCTTGGCTCACTGCAAGCTCTGCCTCCTGGGTTGACACCTTTCTCCTCCGGAGTAGCTGGGACCACAGGCGCCCGCCACCACGCCCGGCTAATTTTTTGTATTTTTAGTAGAGATGGAGTTTCACTGTGTTAGCCAGGATGGTCTCAATCTCCTGACATCGTGATCCACCCGCCTCGGCCTCCCAAAGTGCTGGGATTACAGGCATGAGGCACCGTGCCCAGCCAGTACAGATCTTTTATTCACTTGGTGACATTAGAAAACAACATGTCAAACAGTGATCAAGTCACTGGCCCGTGAATGAAGCATAGACGACGCTTGTGCAAAAGGCAATGGGTTTTCATGGAATATTTAGCAAGTGTCCATGTTGGCTGACAAATACAAAATTATTTTTCAGGGAGAAAAGTTGCTACTGAGAAATATACTCACTACAGGATAGTTTATAAGTGATGCTCTCATTTTTGACCACCATCATCCAACGGACTAAGTTGGTCATAAACTCCAGTGACCAGTCACTAGAGTCCATGACCAACTGAAGCCTGATCCATGATGGCAGTCAAAATGATATTCACTTGATAGTGTAGAAGCCCCAGAAAAACAAAAACAAAAACAAAAAAAAAAAAAATTGTTTTGAAGGTTTAAGCAAGTTTTGAAACGTTAATTGTAAAGAAAATTCTGTGTGGAAACATATTGGCTACAGTTAAAGGGTATCATCCAGTTTTTCTGTGAACTGGACATTAAAATAAAAATACAACAGGTTTTTCTGAAAGCACTAGCCTGCTCTTTGACAAAAATTATAAAAGGTTAAGTCTATAAAAATCTTATCTTATGGTCAGATATTAAAAATTGAATAAATATGTTTACAAAGTTTTCCACAAAAGTAAAGTTTGCTAAAAGTTAACAATGTAACATGTATTATAGTAACTTCTGATCTGTGGCCTTAGACAGTCTAGTCCACAGATATGAAGGAAGTTTGCTTTGGAAAAGAATAGTTATCATCTTTGAAAACAACAACAACAACAACAACAACAACAACAACAACAACAACAACAACAACAACAACAACAACAACAACAACAACAACAACAACAACAACAACAACAACAACAACAACAACAACAACAACAACAACAACAACAACAACAACAACAACAACAACAACAACAACAACAACAACAACAACAACAACAACAACAACAACAACAACAACAACAACAACAACAACAACAACAACAACAACAACAACAACAACAACAACAACAACAACAACAACAACAACAACAACAACAACAACAACAACAACAACAACAACAACAACAACAACAACAACAACAACAACAACAACAACAACAACAACAACAACAACAACAACAACAACAACAACAACAACAACAACAACAACAACAACAACAACAACAACAACAACAACAACAACAACAACAACAACAACAACAACAACAACAACAACAACAACAACAACAACAACAACAACAACAACAACAACAACAACAACAACAACAACAACAACAACAACAACAACAACAACAACAACAACAACAACAACAACAACAACAACAACAACAACAACAACAACAACAACAACAACAACAACAACAACAACAACAACAACAACAACAACAACAACAACAACAACAACAACAACAACAACAACAACAACAACAACAACAACAACAACAACAACAACAACAACAACAACAACAACAACAACAACAACAACAACAACAACAACAACAACAACAACAACAACAACAACAACAACAACAACAACAACAACAACAACAACAACAACAACAACAACAACAACAACAACAACAACAACAACAACAACAACAACAACAACAACAACAACAACAACAACAACAACAACAACAACAACAACAACAACAACAACAACAACAACAACAACAACAACAACAACAACAACAACAACAACAACAACAACAACAACAACAACAACAACAACAACAACAACAACAACAACAACAACAACAACAACAACAACAACAACAACAACAACAACAACAACAACAACAAAAGGAGGGGCAGAATTTATATAAAAGGAATGTTATATGGAAAATTCTTGACCTGAAATAAATTAACTAGTTGTTTAAAGAAAGGGATGTTTGCAATGAGTCAGACAGTTGAGGCATGTCAAAGAATTGTCTGAAAGTCATAAAAATGTTAGAAAAATTTATGCAAGAAATGTTGTATAATTTAAATGAATCCTCCTGAATGTAAAACTATTGAAGAAATATGTTTACAAAGTTTTCTTCAAACTAAGTTTAACATTAATAACACTAATATAAAGGTGAAATCTAGCTTATCTGGTATAAACATACAGGAAGCATTGTCAAATATAAAATGGTGTTTGGATTTCTTTGGTCTTAAAACTAATACAAATAGATGCTAAAGGAAATTTCTCGGTAAGAAGGCACCAAGGACTATAAAGTTCACTGCTGATGTCCCCACATTTAAAACAAAAGGTCCATTTCTTAAAAATTATATACTTGATTTCATCTTTCACTTTCCTTTCCCTCAAAACTAAAAGTCTTTTAGCACATGTACCACCCCTAGAATTTCCGGTAAACCAGCGCCAGCCTGAAGATCATGTTCTCATCAAAGGGTAGAAAGAAGGAAAACTCGAGCTGTATAAACATGTGGCTGCTGGGCCATTGCATGGTGGCTGTTGTGATGAGGTTCTGAATTTTTAATTGTATATATTTAAATTTATTTAACCATGAAGAGGCACATATATGACTGAGAACCACACTAGACGGGACAGCTCCAGAGATCCAGAAATGAGGAAGACATGACTCCCTTATCCTGGAGTTTTTTTTTTTTTTCAGAATCATTTGCTGCTCTGATTCTAGCCTACATTTAAGGTTACTTCCTGGGCATCTGCACAAGGGTCAGTCACTCTGTGGGGCTGGGGGACATGATCATGAGGACAATATCCAGGTCCAGAGGGATTCCAGCAGGGGGCGCTCTTGCACCCAGTGGACGAGCATGGCTCTGCACGGCCTGTTTAGACAAGATCAGAGCAGCAGGAGCAGAGGGGTAGGGGCATCTCGCTGTCCTCAGGAGCTCACCCTCATCTCCAGGGACCCTGACGCAGAAGCTGAGCAGGCTCCAGGATGAGTGTGGGGCTCAACAGGCTGAGAAGAAAACCCTTCCACACCTGCACTAGATCCCAGCCTGGGGGCGACCTAGAACTCATCCTAGGGGTGTGTTCATTAAAACATCCATTGGGCCTAACATGTCTCCCCCAGGACTGAACTCTGGGATAAGGACAAACGAGGAAGAGACAGTCGCTGCCCTGGCAGTAAACACCCATGGCCAGGGTTCCTCTTCCATCTGCGGGAAGACCCCGAGTGTGATACTGATGATGTTAAACCATCTCCAAAGTAAGTGGAAACTGAGGTGTTGCGGATTCCACAGAAGAGTTGCGAGGATGACCTGGACTCTAGGGTCAGTCCCCACCCCTTTGCCGAGCTCACCCTCTGCTGGATCTCATGTCTCTCCCCACCTCCCCTGCTACTCGGGAGCGCTGTCACTGCCCTGGCCAAGAACTGGGGGGCTACGTCTAGTTGAAACACATTTCCGGCCCAGAAATGTGATTATGTTATATATAATATCATATATACTATATATTTGTATTATATGTAATATCATATATACTATATATTTGTATTATATGTAATATCATATATATTATTTATATATGTATATTATATAGTATATATACAATATATTATATATTATATATATGTATATTATATAGTATATATACAATATATTATATATAAATATATTATATATTATATATATGTATATTTTTGAGACAGAGTCTCGCTCTGTCGCCCAGGCTGGAGTGCAGTGGCGTGCTCTTGGCTCACTGCAAGCTCCACCTCCTGGGTTTACGCCATTCTCCTGCCTCAGCCTCCCGAGTAGCTGGGACTATAGGCGCCCGCCACCACGCCCAACTAATTTTTTGTATTTTTAGTAGAGACGGGGTTTCACTGTGTTAGCCAGGATGGTCTCAATCTCCTGACCTCGTGATCCACCTGCCTCGGCCTCCCAAAGTGCTGGGATTACAGGCGTGAGCCACCACGCCCAGCCAGTACAGATCTTTTATTCACTTGGTGACATTAGAAAACAACATGTCAAACAGTGATCAAGTCACTGGCCCCGTGAATGAAGCATAGACGATGCTTGTGCAAAAGGCAATGGGTTTTCATGGAATATTTAGCAAGTCCATGTTGGCTGGCAAATACAAAATATTTTTCAAGAACAAAAAGTTGCTACTGAGAAATATACTCACTACAGGATAGTTTATAAGTGATGCTCTCATTTTTGATCACCATCATGCAACCGGACTAAGTTGGTCATAAACTCCGGTGACCAGTCACTAGAGTCCATGATCAACTAAGACCTGATGGACGACAGCCATCAAATAGGGCATTCCCTTGATATGCCAGCCAACAAAAAATTGCAATTGTCTTCTATAATGTACTTGGTCAGATTTTTGTTTCTTCATTTCATTAATAAGGCAAGAGGAACCAGGAAAAACATTTCTTCAGACAAAGAAATGCATCTTACCTCCTCCGGTGTCATGAGATCTTCAAGACTAACAGGTGGACCCTCACTGAGATCTTCGTACAAATCTAGGAGAAGATAGAGTGACAGTCAGTGCATTGGTGCTGCTGAGGAATCCCACAAGGAGCCTTGGGGGCTGTGGACCAGGGCTGGAGTGTATGGAGGCGGGTGGTTGACAAGCATGGACTGAGCTGCTGCTGGACCATTCTCCTTGGTGTTGAAGGAAGGCAAAGGAGAGGGACAGAAAGAAATGAAAGATCCTTGGCTTTCTAGCTAGGGCAACCTCATCAATGTGAAATAGTCACCCTAAGAACCGGTAAATATAGAAAGCCACTGTACTATAGAAACAGGAAGTAGATTCGAGGCTGCCTAGATCCAGGGGTGTGGGAGTTGGGAAAGACAGAGGAGTGACAACTGGTGGGGTTTCTTTGAGGGAGAATAAAGAGGTTCTCAGATGAGATTGTAACAATGGTTGCACAACCATGGAAATATACTAGAAACGCTGAATCACATAATTTAAATGAGTAAGTTGTTTTGCATGTCAACTAGGTTTAAATAAAGCTGTTAAAAAAAAAAGAATACATACAGAGTTGAGACTGGGCTTTCGAATGGCTCTGCAATAAGAGAGGAAAAAAAAAAAAAATACTGATCAGGACACTGGCCCCGAAAGAAAGCATAGAGGATGCCTGTGGACAGTGCAGTGGGGGTTTTTTTTGGAATATTTACCAAGTGTCCATGTTGGCTGACAAATACAAAATTATTTTTCAGGGAGAAAAGTTGCTACTGAGAAGTACACTCACTACCAAACAGTTTGTAAGCGATGCCGTCCTTTGACTGCCATCGTCAATCAGGCCTCAGTTGGTCATAACCTCTAGTGACCGGTCGCTAGAGTCCATGACCAACTGAAGCCTGATCCATGATGGCAGTCAAAAATGAAATTCACTTGATAGTTTAGAAGCCCCAGAAAAAACAAAAAACAAAACAAAAAGAAACATTTCTCTTCCAGAGAAAGAAATAAAGTCTTACAGTTCTGATTTCATAGCCTCCACGCCGCCATGTGTAGATGCCTGCAGATCTTCAACAGGACCTAGGAGAACATCGAGTGACGGTCAGTGCATTGGTGTTGCTGAGGAATCCCACAAGGAGCCTTGGGGGCTGTGGACCAGGGCTGGAGTGTATGGAGGCGGGTGGTTGACAAGCATGGACTGAGCTGCTGCTGGACCATTCTCCTTGGTGTTGAAGGAAGGCAAAGGAGAGGGGCAGAAAGAAATGAAAGATCCTTGGCTTTCTAGCTAGGGCAACCTCATCAATGTGAAATAGTCACCCTAAGAACCGGTTAATATAGAAAGCCACTGTACTATAGAAACAGGAAGTAGATTCGAGGCTGCCTAGATCCAGGGTGTGGGAGTTGGGAAAGACAGAGGAGTGACTACTAGTGGGGTTTCTTTGAGGGAGAATAAAGAGGTTCTCAGATGAGATTTTGACAATGGTTGCACAACCGTGTAAATATAGTAGAAACGCTGAATCACCTAATTTAAATGAGTAAATTGTTTTGCACGTCAACTACGTTTAAATAAAGCTGTCAAAAAAAAAAAAAAGAATACGTACAGAGTTGAGACTGGGCTTTCGAATTGCTCTGCAATAAGAGAAAAAAAAAAAAACAGTGATCAGGTCACTGGCCCCGAAAGAAAGCATAGAGGATGCTTGTGGACAGTGCAGTGGGGTTTTTTTTTGGAATATTTACCAAGTGTCCATGTTGGCTGACAAATACAAAATTATTTTTCAGGGAGAAAAGTTGCTACTGAGAAGTACACTCACTACCAAACAGTTTGTAAGCGATGCCGTCCTTTGACTGCCATCGTCAATCAGGCCTCAGTTGGTCATAACCTCTAGTGACCGGTCGCTAGAGTCCATGACCAACTGAAGCCTGATCCATGATGGCAGTCAAAAATGATATTCACTTGATAGTGTAGAAGCCCGAGAATAAACAAAAAACAAAACAAAAAAACATTTCTCTTCCAGAGAAAGAAATAAAGTCTTACACGTTCTGGTTCCACATCCTCCACGCCGCCATGTGCAGAGGCTTGCAGATCTTCAACAGGACCTAGGAGGACATAGAGTGACGGTCAGTGCATTGGTGTTGCTGAGGAATCCCACAAGGAGCCTTGAAGGCGGTGGACCAGGGCTGGAGTGTATGGAGGGGGGTGGTTGACAAGCATGGACTGAGCTGCTGCTGGACCATTCTCCTTGGTGTTGAAGGAAGGCAAAGGAGAGGGGCAGAAAGAAATGAAAGATCCTTGGCTTTCTAGCTAGGGCAACCTCATCAATGTGAAATAGTCACCCTAAGAACCGGTTAATATAGAAAGCCACTGTACTATAGAAACAGGAAGTAGATTCGAGGCTGCCTAGATCCAGGGCTGTGGGAGTTGGGAAAGACAGAGGAGTGACTACTAGTGGGGTTTCTTTGAGGGAGAATAAAGAGGTTCTCAGATGAGATTGTAACAATGGTTGCACAACCGTGTAAATATAGTAGAAACGCTGAATCACCTAATTTAAATGAGTAAATTGTTTTGCACGTCAACTACGTTTAAATAAAGCTGTTAAAAAAAAAAAAGAATACGTACAGAGTTGAGACTGGGCTTTCGAATTGCTCTGCAATAAGAGAAAAAAAACAGTGATCAGGTCACTGGCCCCGAAAGAAAGCATAGAGGATGCTTGTGGACAGTGCAGTGGGGTTTTTTTTTGGAATATTTAGCAAGTGTCCATGTTGGCTGACAAATACAAAATTATTTTTCAGGGAGAAAAGTTGCTACTGAGAAGTACACTCACTACCAAACAGTTTGTAAGCGATGCCGTTCTTTGACTGCCATCGTCAATCAGGCCTCAGTTGGTCATAATCTCTAGTGACCAGTCGCTAGAGTCTATGACCAACTGAAGCCTGATCCATGATGGCAGTCAAAAATGATATTCACTTGATAGTCTAGAAGCCCCAGAAAAAACAAAAAACAAAACAAAAAGAAACATTTCTCTTCCAGAGAAAGAAATAAAGTCTTACAGTTCTGATTTCATAGCCTCCACGCCGCCATGTGCAGACGCCTGCAGATCTTCAACAGGACCTAGGAGGACATAGAGTGACGGTCAGTGCATTGGTGTTGCTGAGGAATCCCACAAGGAACCTTGGGGTGTATGGAGTGTACGAAAGTGGGCGCTTGACAAGCATGGGCTGAGATGCTGCTGGACCATTCTCCTTGGCGTCGAAGGCAGGCAAAGGAGAGGGCCAGAAAGAATTGAAAGAGCCTTGGCTTTCTAGCTAGGGCAACCTCATCAATGTGAAATAGTCACCTTAAGAACAGTTTAATACAGAAAGGCACTGTATGGTTCAGCGACAGCATCTCATCACACCTCCTCCCCATTTGAAGGTCCAGGCAAATCCCCAGTTTTATGAAATGTTACAAGATCATTTAACTTCTGTGGATCTACATACCCTGCCACTAGGTTTATCATCTACCCTGTTGTATTTTTCAAGTTGTAGTAAAGCATACATCTTTATCATTTGAATTATTAAGTGTGCATTTTAATGAGATTACATTCAATGAGTTACATTCACGATGCTGTGACAATAATGAGAAAAATCTTAATTCATAATCTAAGCTTCACCTTGGGCAATGAGAGAAAAATAGCAGTGTAACATAGAACAGATGATAAATCAATAATGATTGCAGAGTACAATGGAATAGAAAACAGGAAATCCAGAAAATATCAACAAAACCGAAAGCCGGTTCTTTGAAAAGATCGGTAACATCGATAAACCTCTACCTTGGCTACCCACAAAGGAAAGAAAGAAGTCACAGTATACTAATAATATTAGTTTAAGAGGAGTCGAATCAAAAAATAGTAAATAATAAAGGAATATTCTGAACACATCTGTGCTCACAATTGGATACAGTCGATGAAATGAGCGAATTTATAAAATCTATTTTAGAAGACCAAAAGTCTTCTCAGGAGAAATAGATCATCTGAATAGGCCTATATTTATTTTAGAATTTGAGATATGGAATCAATGATTGTTATCTTTTCAAACAACTAAAACACTATATTCAGATGATTTCACTGGTAAATTCTACCAAAATTCTCACAAAGAAAAATATAGTCTTACCATACAAGCAAGTCATCATAACCTGAAGTATTTCCTCAGTTACATTTTAAAAATTATGTTTCCAAACAAGATACAGGAAGGTTTGTAATAGCTGTATTCATAATTGACCAAACTGAAAGCAAATGTCTAAACATTTGAGATGTCCTTTACTATCAAAAGTGAACCAAGCCTGGGCAGAATGGTGAAATCCCTTCTCTACAAAGATAATAATAATAATAATAAACTTGATATAGTGGCATGTGACTTATGGCCAGCTACTTGGGAGGCTGAGGTGGAAGGATCACCTGAACCTGGGGAGGTCAAGATCGCAGTGAGCTGTGATCGCACCAGTGCACTCCTGGGCGACAAAGGAGACCTTTTCACAAGAAAATAAAATACTAAAAAAAAGAACTGAACTCTAAGTTGTCAATGTTACTTTACTTGTGTACTTGTGTCACCCACCATTGATTTAATGCATAAATTGGCACAAATGAAATAAATGAAGAACATGACACAGCATTTACTGAGTTTCTCTAATATGGGGCACTGAATGAATAAACTGCAATTATTTGCTTAAGTGAACTTAATGATTTAATTTCCACACTACCTTTAGTGTCTGCAGGCCAAATTTTCTTCATTTTCCGTATTTTTCTTGTCCAGCGCTTGGGACAGATAGGCACACCTGCAGGGTAGAGCAGACTTCTTACAGATTCGTGGAAATGTATTATAATAAAGACAGTGCTTGACATGTTGCTGGCAGAGGACAGCAGAGAAATTAGTAAAAACTTATTCCCAGATGAAACTTTTGATCCGAGTTTTTACCGTGTGCTTTTCTTTTTTTTTTTTTTGAGACGGAGTCTCGCTCTGTCGCCCGGACTGGAGTGCAGTGGCGGATCTCAGCTCACTGCAAGCTCCGCCTCCCGGGTTTACGCCATTCTCCTGCCTCAGCCTCCCAAGTAGCTGGGACCACAGGCGCCCGCCACCTCGCCCGGCTAGTTTTTGTATTTTTAGTAGAGACGGGGTTTCACTGTGTTAGCCAGGATGGTCTCGATCTCCTGACCTCGTGATCCGCCCGTCTCGGCCTCCCAAAGTGCTGGGATTACAGGCTTGAGCCACCGCGCCCGGCCTACACTCAACTTTGACCCAAAGATAGGCCTCCCCAAAGTTCACCACCTCTCTAGCTCCCATTAGAAACACATTTAGAAAAGCCGGCCGGGCGCGGCTTTTCCCAATGCTGCTATGATATTCCATCTCCATACATTTCCTGCTTCTTTAATAGAAATGAGATATATATATATATATACACACAAATATATATTTGGAATCTGATTTCCTTCATTTAGCATACTATGTTTGAAGTTAATTGATGCTTTAGCACGTGTTGGTCATTCCTTCATAGTCTGCTATGTTCATTCATACAGATAGTGTTTATTCATTTATCAGTTAATGGACAGTTAATTATTTTTTTTCTATGATGAGTAATGTAGCTTTGAGCATTCATATACAGTCATGTAATACATAATGACATTTTGGTCATTATTCTTATTATTAATTATTATTATTTTGAGACCCAGGCTGGAGTGCAATGGCACCATCTCAGCTCACCAGAACCTCCGCCTCCCAGGTTTAAGCAATTCTCGTGCCTCAACCTCCCGAGTAGCTGGGATGACCGGCACATGCCACCATGCCCGGATAATTTTTGTATTTTCAGTACAGACAGGGTTTTGCTGTGTTGGCCAGGCTAGTCTCAAACTCCTAGTTTCAGGTGAGTCACCCACCTCTGCCTCCCAAAGTGCTGGGATGATAGCTGTGAACCACCATGCCCAACCAAATTTTTTTTAAGAAATAAGAGAACTATTTTCTAAATTTCCTTTGCCAACTTATATTCCTACCATGAGGCATAGCACTAATGCTGTACAACGTATGGGAGGCCCCAACATGTAAGAAATGATGAAAGTAACACGTAAAGATTACCATAAAACAAGATTATCATTGTTGCTATCATCTTTATCAAATTCTCAAAACAATCTAAGAGTATATTTTTATATAAATGTGCTTGGCAACATGGCTGAAAAAAAGCATTATCAGTTACATATCTTTATCAGTAACAGAGACAGAAATTTGAAGGGGGAAAAACACTTGTACTCACAACACAAGGTCAGAATTAACAGAAAAATTCTGCTGGTCACGTTGGACAATTTAACTGCCTGGGGCAGGGTTCTGCAGACAGACGAGCATCTATGGAGCACCTGAAGTAGGGGAATCAACAAAACTTGGGTTTCAAAAGTTATCTGGGTTTACAGCGTGAAACTTGGTTGCAGGACACACACCTTGTGTGAGCGAGGTGCCTCGGTGTGTGTGGACGTGTTGGAGGTACAGCATAATGGTGGCTTCCTCCAGAAAGGGACATTTGGGGTGGAATCATTCCATCTGGACAACACAGCTTGATGTGGCATGGACATGAATGGAGGTGAAATGGACAGTAGCTGAGAGGATCAGTTCTGACAAGGGCCAAGGTGAAAAACCTGGGAAGCCCTTCAGGTGCAGAGTCTTCAGTTGAAAAAGGAAATACTGGACTTCACAGGAAATACTGAGATGGATCAGCAATGCATAGGAGACAGAGTTCTTGGCCCTGAGGAGTGAGTAGTGTGGATTCTCAAGTTTTCTCTTCTCTCCATTAATTTCTCTTCCAATGGAGACTACTTTGATCGTAAGCTTCCGAGATACCTTGAGCGATCAGATGAGCCTCGGCCCACTCTTGAAGGTAAAGGAAGGCTGCTAGCAAGACTGGCTTCTGGGCTTGGCTGTGTGTGTTTTCTACTGTGGGAAAATATACCTAACACAACAGTTATCATTTGAACCTTTTAACCAAAGTGTGCATGCAGTGGCATTCAATAGATTCACTTACTTACACTTAAGGCACAATGACAAGGCAGCAGAGGGCCGTTGGGTGATTAGTTCACCACACTTGTTGCAACTGTTTGTTCTGCAGAGTTAAAACATACCAGCATTCAACCCATATGTCCTCTCTTGAAATAAACTGTCCCCATTTAAGTCTCCATTTACAGAACTCATTGACTATTTGCCTCTTGCAGGAGAAGTCCCAGAATGTCAGACTTCTCATGGGAACGTAAGAAATATGAGCCCCAGAGCTCCTTGAGTCTCTCCCCAGCCAGAGTCCACATCTTTTCCCCCATGTTTTGTGGGTGAAATGGCCCTTTAGAACCCTAAATTCACCTGATTTATACTTGTTGCTGGACTCCATCATTCTAGTCAGAATCTGGGAGGATGTCACCATACGTGGAGGAGGCCAAGAAGGTGTCACCTCTAACATTCTGTAGATATGGTCTGTTTATTCTGTCTACTGTGAGCGTCTGACTTTGAGTAGAATTGAGGTCCAAGGATTGTCATCAGCTTTGTTTAGTAAATTATGCCAAGCCACAGGAAGAACGATGCACAAATGAGGCGTTTTGTATGCGTGTGTTGAATGAATGAATACCAACCAGAGCCTCTCCAGATGTCTGAGTGGGCCTGTGGCTTATATTTCAGCACCAAGGGACTCCTCTTCTGTCTGTGTCAAGGAGAAATAGAAGCCAGAAGGAATCTCAGACTTCCTTTAAAAATGTGGCCACACATTTGCTTTCTATGCACTTTTCCAAACACTGAAGGACATGGGCTATTGAGGCAGAATGCTGTGAGCTGCTTCGGTGAGGGGGAAGAGAAAAGTCATTAACAGGAATCACAGCAACCCAAACAGAGCTGTTGGTTCAGGGTCCAAGGTATGATTCCTGCCTCATCACAGTTACACCCTTGGAGGACTGGAAAAGTCCCCGAGATCCTAGTCCTCCTCCCTCATCACAGACGTGAAGCTGTGGAGGTCCTGGAGGAGGAGCATTGAGATGAGGACAGATGAGGAGCGTTGAGATGTGGACAGAACAAAATCTAAGGTCAGGCTGTTTCCTGCAAAGAGCACCGGGTCCTCCAGGTCGCACCTCCATGTTCACTCTCTCCTTTCCTTTCCCAGCGCCACCCCATTTCTGCAAATGGATGCTCAGAAAATGACTTTGCACACTGAAGTCTCTGACCATGAAAGCAACAATCTGTGTCATTTCTCTTTCATGTCTTTTTCCTCCTCTTTCTTCCTCATTTTCTAACTTCCCTCTTTCTTATTCATGAGATCTTTGCAGCTCTCCCCTATTCCCTCTTTCCCTCTTTTGGGATCCTTGTCCTGAATTGCAGAGGTGAAGTGATGAGGTCCTGAGATAGGACCACAGAGATGAGGGAGAATTGAGTTCGGAAGCTGGGCTTTAAATTGCCAGGAGCACCAGGGCCCAAGGTGCCACCTCAATTCTAACCCTACCCTTTCTTTCCCCAAGGCCACCCCGTTATTATCACAGCTCTTATACCCGCCAAGGCGTATGATATAGAAGATGAAGTTGCAGATACAGAGAACAGCAATCTGCATGTCATTTTCTCTCTTACTAGTGTCTCTTTGATATTCTCTTTCCTCTGCATACATTCTTCTTGGTGGCTGTGCCCCATTCCCTCTTTCCTCTTTTAGGATCATCATCATGAAGGGCCTGGTCTCACCCAGGCAGCTGAGGTCCTTGGGTCTTCACTGTCTATCTATGAAATCTCTCCCAGCCCTCCGCCCACTGTCTTGGCCCTGCCCTGGTTTCTGACCCCAAGCTGCAGCATTGAATCCTGCTGAGCAGCCCTGAGTGTTCCGGGCAGGGAGCTGGGCTGGAGGCATGAAGAGCTGGGCTCACCATGGTGGAGGGACCCCTGTGAAATCTGGGTCTGTTCTGGGAACCCCCATCACAGGGCTTTTCCTGCACTGGGGGGCTGTGGACAGGGACAATGATTTCTCTTTCTTTTAGAAGTCAAGAAATTCTCTTATTCTCCATCCGGGTCAAGACATGAAGGACATAATAGATGGAGAAGAGAGAGATGAAATGGGAGTGTGCAGCAGGCAGCATGATGAAGGGAAGCAAGCAAGTGCGTGTGGCCCTGTTGCTTCCCTCACTTTCTTATGGACACATCAGAAAAACCAACACATCCCAGGAGAACACGGAGCGGCAGCTTGTGCGTGGCCACACAGGTGCCTTGAGCACCCACGCAAGCCAGTGAAGGTGCCCTGAGACTGTCCTCCCACCGCCCAGTGATTTCCCTTTTAAGTTAAAAAGTACAGGCAAGTTTGGCTGGGTGATTAGAAAGAAAAAATGATCATTAGGGAAAATAACAAAGAGCTCCAGGACGCTGTCTGTGGGATGTGCCGCTTCCTGACCGTATCCTGCTGAGGGTCCTGGTGGAGGGACAGGGTCACCTCTCCCACTCCTGTGTCATCAGACCTCCTGTTCTCTCAGGGCCCAGGTGCAGGGGACTCTGCCTGTTTATCCTGGAGCCCTGGAGACCTCCCCATTCCTCTGTTTCAGTATCCAGGGCTATTCAGTATCTCTGGAGGGCTGCCCGTGTGAAGTTCTAGTTTATTTTGCTCCTTGCAGGACATTTATAGGCACTCTCTGTGGTCACACAACACCCTCAGCAGAGGTCCTGAGAGCAGCAACCAGGCTCAGTGTCCTGTGGATCTGACCCAGGGACATAAGCACCAGGTCACTTTAAGGCCCTGAGGAACTTTCTGGGTCCTGCACACCCAGCCAAGCAAAGCCCTCCTCCCTCCCTCTCTGGCCTCTCCAGTGACATGTGTCTGTGTTGCAGATCCCTGTCCCAACACCCAGGAAGGCCGTGACGTGCAGATGTCACCTAGGCCCAAAAAGGATCTGGAGTAGACTTGTTCTGGGGAGACTGAGTCAGACAAGAGCCTGCTTCACCTCATTGAGGGGCATTTAGTTTTTGAATACTATCGATTTGGGATTAGGTTTAGAATTATATTCTACATTTAATGTTGAACATTTTTACGGTAAACAAAATCTATTGCTAGTTTTCAATAGATTCTATAAAGTAAAGGATAAATATATAAATCTAAACAGCTGGCTAAACAAAGGCAGGCCTTGGTGAGCTGTTCTGGGCACTGCACTTTGTGAAGTGCTCCCGTTTCTCTCTGGGGAAGCCCAATGCTCCCAGAGTTTCTCTCAGCTCCTGGCCTGCCCTCAGACTCCCTTACAGAATCCCACAGCTCCCCTGTTGGCTTCTTCCAGCTCCCTGCTCTGCCACCTGCTTCTGAGGGTGCTGCCCCACTCATTCTGTGCTAATGACGTGTAGTCTTGTGCTCAGTACATACATGGTGTAACTGGTTTAGTTGCTTGGTGTGATTCCCATCCCCAGCCACGGCAGGCCGCCAGGGTGCTGCTGACGTTGTGTGTTTAAACATGTTTATAAGGAACTGTAAGACTGTACACTTGCTATCTGAGCACTGCACCATCCTTAAAACAAAACTATCAATAGCAAAAAAATGGCCACAAAGCCGACTTCAGAGACCAGCAC
>DAKLCV010001832.1:0-61404 GCA_030247045.1 Colobus guereza
TCTGCTTGGTCTGTGGGAACAGAGTTATAAGGTAAAGTAGCATGTGTGTTCTTAGTAAACACCTTTTCTGCTGCTGGAACACATACATTCTATCTTTGTCCCCCATTTCTGGCTGTGCAGGTGTGTCTGTTTTACCGATTGCTGCCCATAGAACTGGAATCTGGTCTGTCTCATGAACAAACCCTGCCATTCGATGTAGGTTTCCACTCACTCACTAAGTGATATGTGCCTCCTTCCTTTCTGCTGCAGTCCAGCACCATCCTATCTGCTACCTTCAAATACACAGGATCATTGTCCTCAGTCTTGATTCAAACCTTTCCTTGGCCACAGTGGAGCCTGAAAGCTTCGGCTTCACAAAATTTCCTGTGAGGCTCCCTGTAAGGGGCTGCTAAGCAGGCACGGGCTTCAGGAAGGATTAAACATTTTTCATGAACCTAAACCTCTCTTCTGTTGTCTTCCATCAAACACACACACGGACGCTAGAAAAACTTGATTCTTTGTTTTCATTTTAAACAAGAAGTTGACTTAAAAAACAAGATGCTGGAATTGGAGGGAAAACTGTTCAGGATTAAGTTCTGTTTCTTTACTTCCTTACTTTCCTTCCCTTCCTCCCTCCTTAGAGGTCCTAAGTCTGTGCCAGACTAGCAAACTAGCAAGCCAGCGGATGTGGCAGAGCTTTACTAGTGTTTTTATTACCATTCCTACAACAGCAGCAGCAACAACAACTACTGCTTCTAATAGTGGTAATAACTATAGTAATGATGAATAACAACAGTAATTGTAATTGTTGATGTTTAGTTTATATATTTATAATTGATAATGTTCTATAATTTACTTTTAGTAACTTTTATGGCATGTTACTTTTGGCATAAACCTCTGGACCCCTCCACATTCCACCTTAAGGATGAATTTCACATATGGCCTTATGGCTGCCCACCTGCCGGTGTGGACCCTCTCTCCACTCCACCCCTAGACCTAAAATCTGGTTGACTTTCTGAGAACACATAGTAGCCATGGCACTCATATAATCCATTTGGTAACTTTCTGGAGTGGCCACATCCGCTGCCCGCCAGTGGTAGCCCACCACACCTCGTGTTGGTTGACCTGGACTGGGCAAAGAGGAGCCTCTCTAGGGAGACTCAGGTCTGACCCTCTCTCCCCCATCATATGGGAGGGATCTAAGCATGGACAGTGGAAGCCTTCCAGCCCCACTCATACTCACTATTACCTGGCCTGTGGCAACCCCTGAAACAGGGGTGGAGGGGCAGCTCCAACCACTTCCAAAATCCATCCCAGCTAGTAAGCAAGCCCCAGGAAAGTGGAGTAGAGGCAGGATGACCCCTGTCCCTTAGCCTTGGGGTGCATTGGCCACCTCCAAAAGCCCACAGGGTAGGTGGGGCCTCCAGCCCACTCTACTGGCACAGGTAAAAACAGCTGAAAAGACCAGCTATCACATCAATACTGCAGGGTTCACAGCAGGACAGTGATGAACACTGCTCCCCACAGGGTGGAGAAAGAAAGAAAGGATGAACCTTGGCTGGGTGCGGTGGCTTATGCCTGTAATCTCAGCACTTTGGGGGGCCCAGGAGGGTGGATCACTTGAGGTCAGGAGTTTGAGACCAGCCTGGCCAACATGGTGAAACCCCATTTCTACTAAAAATGAAAAAATTAGCCAGGCAAGGTGGTGCGTGCCTGTAATCCCAGCTACTTGGGAGGCTGAGGCAGGAGAATCGCTTGAATCGGGGAGATGGAGGTTGCAGTGAGCCGAAATCACACCATTGCACTCCAGTCTGGGTGATAAGAGCAAAACTCTGTCCCCTCCCCAGCAAAAGAAAGTATGAACCTTAGGAGCACCCTTGCGTGCTGTGGGACAAACGCTCATGACAATGATTTCAATAAATATATCAGAGAGAGGGAGCTGCTCTACTATGTAGGAAACCTCTACCCAGGAACAGTTTGTCTCTGAGGGATTAACACCAGGCTCTGCAAGAATGTGCGTTATCTGATGGAGTGCCAACAGGACCACACCTTTTTTTTTGTAGCAGTTCTGATGAGCAAACAAAGGCTTAACCCTGTATCATGTACATGGTTTCTTGGGTCTAGTGGGTAGACTTAGATTTCACAGTACAGCCAAAAGTTATAGCTGTTTTTTCTCCATGGTCAGTAACTGCCCTGCAAGTGTGGAGAAAAACAGGTCTATTCTGCCATAGGTGGGGCAGGAGCTGGTAGTTTGAACCATGAAGTGCTCTTGTGAATCATGTGGCCTTGGGGTAGCTGGTGGAAGCCTAGGACATAAAGAGCCTTTTTCTCTTGGTTTGGGGTGTCAGGAGATGGGGTCTCAGTGCTTCAGTCATTTTAGGGTATGTGAGCCTCTAGGGCTCAGGGCTGGGATGTCACTGACTAACCACGCAATACCAAGTACCCAGCAGCTAAGGGGTATAGATTGTGTGTTGAGAGGAGAGTTGTAGCAAATGTTTGGAAATAGCTATGCTCCTGCTGTTGTTGAAGTGACAGAGAAGTGGCTGTCTGTTTCTAGGTCAGGGACGAATGTCTAAAGCCCTGGGGACCCAGTATCATTGGAGGACTTCCATTCAAGTTCTATAAGCTCTTGCAATTGCTAAACTTCAGAAAATAGAGGAGATAAAACTTTTTCTAGCTGGTCTGGCCTTAGAGGTCCACAACCTCTCATCAATGATCCAAATTGCCCCATACTGCACCCTCATCTATTACCATATACAAAAATCAACTCAAGATGGATCAAAGACTCAAATCTAAGACCAGAAATCATAAAAATTCTGGAATATAACATCAGAAAAGCTCTTTTGGAAATTGGTTTAGGCAAATAATTTATGACTGAGACCCCAAAAGCAAATACAACAAAACAAAAATGAGTAAATGGAACCTAATTAAACTAAAAACCTTCTGAATAGAAAAAAAAAAAAAAAATCAGCAGTCAACAGACAACAAACAAAAAATTTGCAAACTATACATCTGACAAAGAAGTAATATCCAGAATCTATAAGGAACCCCCAAATATTAGCAAGAAAAAAAACAAATAATCTCATCAAAAACTGGATGAATAGACAATTCTAAAAAGAAGATATACAAACAGCCAACAAACATATAAAAAAACAGCTAAGCATTACTAATTATCAGGGAAATGCAAATTAAAACCACAATGAGATATCACTTTAGTCATGCAAGAATGGCCATAATTAAAAATTAAAAATAAATAAAAATAAATGTTGGCATGGATGTGATGAAAAGGGAACACTTTTACACTACTGGTGGGAATGTAAACTGGTACAACCACTATGAAAAATGATATGAAACTTTCTTAAAGATCTAAAAATAGAACTACCATTTGATCCAGCAATCCTCCTATGGACACCTACCCAAAAGAAAATAAGTCATTATATGAAAAAGACACATGTACACAAAGTATGAAAAACTTTATTAGTAAACAGTACTAGTAAAAAAAGTGTTTTGACAGGAACTAAAAAAATGTTCAATTATTTATTAACTGAATGTCTATTTAATCTTATTAATATACTGCATACATGACAAGCTGAACATCAAAACCAGATAGTTCAAAAAAATTGATAAAATAATATAATAATTTTAGCATTTTCTTGTCTCACTTCAAGTAGATATTGAACCCATTCTCACTGATTCATGCTCCTTACTTTAAACATGATGATTACATGCCAGAAAAAAACTAGATTTTCTGGATTATCGCTTTTGTATTTCTTCAGTGAAGCATTTTGAGGGAATCAGTACTGGGCCTGGACAGGAAGAAATCATGGGTCCCATGAATAAAGGTAAACAAATAAAATGGATTTAATTTTTTTCTGTATTTTTGGACATTTATCTCAACTATCTGGGCTAAACAACTGACTGTTTTCTTTTATATACCAAAAATAGGCATTTTGTATAGCAAAAGGTCAGTTTCACTGGAGGGAGCCTTGGGAAAAGAGAAACAGAGGGAGGAAGGACCCTGGGGGCTGAAAGATGAGGGTAGTAATCTGGTCTTCTCTGAAAACAGTGCCCCAAAACATAGCACCTTTAAACAACCAATAATTAATATCTCACAATGTGTTGGAACTGGAATAGGGGCGCAGCTTGGTTGAGTGTCTCTGACTCAGGTTCTTTCAGGAGGCTGAAGCTGAACTGAGGGAGAATTTGTTTTCAAGCTATTGTGGCTATTGGCAGAATTCAGTGTAGACTGAGAGCCTGAGTTTTCCTGTCTATTGGCCTTGTCACTCCTTCAGTTCTCTGCCATGTGGACCCATACACAGAGCAACTCATAACATCAACATTGGAGCTTGCTTCTGCAATGTGAAGAATACAACAGAGAGACCCAGAGAGAGACAGAGACAGGAACAGAGATTGAGGGAGCAAACACAAGACAGAGTGAGAAGGGAAATTACACCGGTTTCATATATAATCCTGGGAGTAGTGATAGACTGATGGTCTATTTTCTCCCAAATTTATATCTTGAAGTTGTAACCCTTAATATAATGATATTAGGAGGTAGAAGATAATTAGACCCTGAGGATGAAGTCCTCATGAATAAGTTTACTGGCTTTAGAAAAGGAATATCAGAGGGATTTCTCTTGTTCTCTCTACCTGGTGAGGATACAACCTGAAGTTTGCAGTCAGCAATTCGGAAGAGTTCTCACCAAAGGCTGACCATACTGGCATCCTGATATTCAACTTCCAGACTCTGCAAGTATAAGAAATAAAATTTCACTGCTTATCAGCCATGCAGTCTATGGTTCTTTGCTATGGCAGCCTGAAGTTTGAGGTATTACCCTACCATTTTTGTTATATTCTGTTGGTCAGAAGTGAGTCACTAACCTCTTCATGCTGGGAGCTTTTATGCAACTGCTCACTTTGTATATCAAGGTGAGGCACATGGGTCTGATTCTAAATATAATGAGAAAACACTGGAAGGCTTAATGTAAGAAAATGACAATAATTGAATTTCATTTAATTTTGACATCTCATGGCACAAAATTAAAAATAAGGCACAGAGAGAAAATTTCTATCCCAAGATCACACTGCTAGACCCCAGGCCTGTTTCAATTATATATCATGCCACCTCCCATGCCTTATGGTCATTTTTGCATCTTTAAGTTTGCATATTATCTACTTGTGATGCCATACCTTGGGTTTTATAAGTTTTACCTCATATACACCTGATGAGTTTCCCAGGAAGAAGATTCTAGCATTGTTACCATTGTGCATGTTCAGTGACAGAGAAGGTCCTGAAACACACTGACTTGTCTAAGGTCACAGAAATAGTAAGACAAGATATTCTGACCTATATCTGTCTCAAACCTGGGTCCTAGACCACATCCAGCTCTTCTCAGGAAGCTGAGAAAGGGGCTAGGGTTATGTTCTCATGATTGTGAACAGGTAAGGACTTTACATGGGAAAGGAGGGTTAGCAGTCAGGAGCCCAGCAGGGCCTGTGGGTCGGTCTTGTTAAAGGAAGGAGCCCAGGTGATGGAATCTTGAAATGACCTCACTTTCTTAATTCCAAACACCAAGAGAATTTAGAACTCCAGTAAACTGGGACCCTCATTTTAGAGATAGCCCTGTGTTTAGTTAGAGATTCTGAAGACAACAAGATGTTTTCCTGCTGTGTCTTGGATTTCTGAGGCTGTCACCTCAGGAAGGCTTGAACTGAGAGCATTTCCTTGTGATGTAGACATTGGCTCATTTCTCACCCTTGGCTCTTGTGGAAGGGGGCACCTATAGGTAACAGAAGGCCACGTGGGGCAGGCCCATCCAGGCCAGGCCTCACCTTTGATATCATCTGGGCAGCCCTACACCTCTCCTTGTCACCATGTCTTGTGGGAAAGAAAGAGATAATGGGTCCTTTTCTGACAGGAGCAGGTTTCCAGCTGTTGAGAAGCTAACACATCTGCCAAATTTATACCCCAGGTTATGGCTGGCAGGATAGAAAGTTGAGTGCTGGGGACCACCTTTATCTGTTCAGATGTTTATACAAAAATTTCAAGCTGTCATCTGATTTTCTCCCTGGCAGGAAGTCAAGGCAAATGTTGCTTTGTGCCTGATCTAAGGAGCAGAATGTTTAATGGGGGTGTCCCCTGTGGTGAAACCCAGGCATGACATTGACACCTCTTGGCCAGGCTTGCAGGCACTCTCTTTGCAGAGCTCCACGAGGAGCTGTTTGATGAGTTCAGCTACTTTGTCTCATTGGATAAAGAGCAGATACACCATGCCAACAACCACGGGCAGGGTTGGTCTGGGATGGAAGTGGGCACAGTGGGGTCTCCAAAGAGACCCAAAAGACTAGGGAAGGCCCAAGATCCAGACCCAAATATGAGGACTCCCTGGAAAATGTTTTAGAGCTTCCTCAACTAAGTGTCTCACAATCCCTTCCCAAAGGAATCTGGTGTCCATTAGTCCATTATAGCAACTTAGGTGCACAGTCACCAGTCAGATACTTGTAGAAATATCAAAGAAAACACTTTTGTGCTGTTTTTACTTTACACTAGGCCATGAGTATCTTTGCAGGTTGCTACTATGTTTATTGCTTTAACTACCCACCCCAGATACCTCCTGCAACAGGCAGCTTCAATGTCCTCCACTCTTACTAGAGAAGGGTTTTATCCAAATAGTGGGGGTTACACAGAAAGGGTCATTAGTCATCTCACAGAACTCATCCCTATAGCCCTGTCAGGGTAGGAGCTGTGCCATCACATGTCTTCATAATATTTCATAAGGGAGAGCCTTTTTCTCAGTAATTCAGCCTTTTAATGCTGATGGATCTTGACATAATAAATTCTATTTCAATTTCACTCATGCTTCAGGGAACATCTTACGTGTGTCCTAATAGGCTATGACAGTTTGCTATGGCTTCCGTAATAACACAGGCTGAAGTGCTCTAACAACAAAAATTGAGTTCCTCACTGTTCTGGAGGCTAGAAATCCAATCTGAAAATGGTGGCTGGGTGTTTTCTCTGAGGTCCCTCCTTGGCTTGCAGATGATCATCTTCTATCTCTGTGTGCACAAGATCTTCTCTTGTGCTTTTCTGTGCCCTGACTGCCTCTTCCAATGAGGGCCCCAGTTATGCTGAATTAGGATGTGTCCCAATGAATTCACTTAACCTTAATTACCTTTGCAGAGACTTTATGTTCAAGTATAGTCACATTCTGAGGCACCAGGTGTTAAAACATGAACATATAAATTTTGGGAAGGGGAACACAATTTAGCTCATGACATGTGCTAATCCCTGGTAGATGACAGTCTCCCAAGAAAGAAATGACTCAGTTTAAGAACAGGCATATGTAAAGTGTGAATAGCTAAAGCCAGATTGTGTTCCAGAAGGGCTGTGACAGGTACACTACCAACAGGAGTTTCTGAATGTATCTGCCATTTTGGATCCAGACTTCCCTGGATGTTAACCTTCTTTGAATTATTTGACAAACTGGTATCAATGTGGCAAAGAAAATTATGTTTCAGGGGGCATGCCCAAGATGGCCGAATAGGAACAGCTCCAGCCTCCAGCCTCCAGCTCCCAGCGTGAGTGACACAGAAGACGGGTGATTTCTGCATTTTCAACTGAGGTACCGGGTTCATCTCACTGGGGAGTGATGGACAATCAGTGCTGGTCAGCTGGTGCAGCCCAACCAGCGAGAGCTGAAGCAGGGTGAGGCATTGCCTCACCTGGGAAATGCAAGGGGGAAGGGAATCCCTTTTTCTAGCCAAGAGAAACTGACACACACAACACCTGGAAAATCGGGTAACTCCCACCCTAATTCTGTGCTTTACCAAGGGTCTTAGCAAATGGCACACCAGGAGATTACATCCCACACCTGGCTGGGAGGGTCCCATGCCCACGGAGCCTCCCTCATTGCTAGCACAGCAGTCTGAGATCTAACTGCAAGGTGGCAGTGAGGCTGGGAGTGGAGTGCCAGCCATTGCTGAGGCTTAAGTGGGTGAACAAAGCCACTGGAAGCTCGAATTGGGTGGAGCCCACCGCAGCTCAAGGAGGCTGGCCGGCCTCTGTAGACTCTTCCTCTGGGGACAGGGCATAGCTAAACAAAACCAGCAGAAACCTCAGCAGAGGTAAATGCCCCTGTCTGATAGCTTGAAGAGAGCAGTGGATCTCCCAGCACGGAGGTTGAGATCTGAGAACAGACAGACTGCCTGCTCAAGTGGGTCCCTGACCCCTGAGTAGCCTAACTGGGAGACATCCCCACTAGGTGCAGACTGACACCTCACACCTCATATGGTGGGGTACACCCCTGAGACAAAGCTTCCAGAGCAAGAATCAGACAGCAACACTCGCTGTGCAGCAATATTCTATCTTCTGCAGCCTCTGCTGCTGATACCCAGGCAAACAGGGTCTGGAGTGGACCTCAAGCAAACTCCAACAGACATACAGCTGAGGGTCCTGACTGTTAGAAGGAAAACTAACAAACAGAAAGGACACCCACACCAAAACCCCATCAGTACGTCACCATCATCAAAGATCAAAGGCAGATAAAACCACAAAGATGGGGAAAAAGCAGTACAGAAAAGCTGGAAATTCAAAAAATCAGAGCGCATCTCCCCCTCCAATGGAACACAGCTCATTGCCAGCAACGGAACAAAGGTGGACGGAGAATGACTTTGATGAGTTGAGAGAAGAAGGCTTCATTCAATCAAACTTCTCACAACTAAAGGACGAACTACATAACCAGCGCAAAGAAACTAAAAACCTTGAAAAAGCAATGGATGAATGGATAACTAGAATAATCAATGCAGAGAAGACCTTAAAAGAACTGATAGAGATGAAAACCATAACAAGAGAAATATGTGACAAATGCACAAGCTTCAGTAACTGACTCAATCAGCTGGAAGAAAGAGTATCAGCGATTGAAGATCAAATGAAGTGAGAAGAGAAGTGTGGAGGAAAAGAGTGAAAAGCTAAAGCCAGATTGTGTTCCAGAAGGGCTGTGACAGGTACACTACCAACAGGAGTTTCTGAATGTATCTGCCATTTTGGATCCAGACTTCCCTGGATGTTAACCTTCTTTGAATTATTTGACAAACTGGTATCAATGTGGCAAAGAAAATTATGTTTCAGGGGGCATGCCCAAGATGGCCGAATAGGAACAGCTCCAGCCTCCAGCCTCCAGCTCCCAGCGTGAGTGACACAGAAGACGGGTGATTTCTGCATTTTCAACTGAGGTACCGGGTTCATCTCACTGGGGAGTGATGGACAATCAGTGCTGGTCAGCTGGTGCAGCCCAACCAGCGAGAGCTGAAGCAGGGTGAGGCATTGCCTCACCTGGGAAATGCAAGGGGGAAGGGAATCCCTTTTTCTAGCCAAGAGAAACTGACACACACAACACCTGGAAAATCGGGTAACTCCCACCCTAATTCTGTGCTTTACCAAGGGTCTTAGCAAATGGCACACCAGGAGATTACATCCCACACCTGGCTGGGAGGGTCCCATGCCCACGGAGCCTCCCTCATTGCTAGCACAGCAGTCTGAGATCTAACTGCAAGGTGGCAGTGAGGCTGGGAGTGGAGTGCCAGCCATTGCTGAGGCTTAAGTGGGTGAACAAAGCCACTGGAAAGCTCGAATTGGGTGGAGCCCACCGCAGCTCAAGGAGGCTGGCCGGCCTCTGTAGACTCTTCCTCTGGGGACAGGGCATAGCTAAACAAAAACCAGCAGAAACCTCAGCAGAGGTAAATGCCCCTGTCTGATAGCTTGAAGAGAGCAGTGGATCTCCCAGCACGGAGGTTGAGATCTGAGAACAGACAGACTGCCTGCTCAAGTGGGTCCTTGACCCCTGAGTAGCCTAACTGGGAGACATCTCCCACTAGGTGCAGACTGACACCTCACACCTCATATGGTGGGGTACACCCCTGAGACAAAGCTTCCAGAGCAAGAATCAGACAGCAACACTCGCTGTTCAGCAAAATTCTATCTTCTGCAGCCTCCGCTGCTGATACCCAGGCAAACAGGGTCTGGAGTGGACCTCAAGCAAACTCCAACAGACATACAGCTGAGGGTCCTGACTGTTAGAAGGAAAACTAACAAACAGAAAGGACACCCACACCAAAACCCCATCAGTACGTCACCATCATCAAAGATCAAAGGCAGATAAAACCACAAAGATGGGGAAAAAGCAGTACAGAAAAGCTGGAAATTCAAAAAATCAGAGCGCATCTCCTCCAATGGAACACAGCTCATTGCCAGCAACGGAACAAAGCTGGACGGAGAATGACTTTGATGAGTTGAGAGAAGAAGGCTTCAGTCAATCAAACTTCTCACAACTAAAGGAAGAACTACATAACCAGCGCAAAGAAACTAAAAACCTTGAAAAAGCAATGGATGAATGGATAACTAGAATAATCAATGCAGAGAAGACCTTAAAAGAACTGATAGAGATGAAAACCATAACAAGAGAAATATGTGACAAATGCACAAGCTTCAGTAACTGACTCAATCAGCTGGAAGAAAGAGTATCAGCGATTGAAGATCAAATGAAGTGAGAAGAGAAGTGTGGAGGAAAAAGAGTGAAAAGAAATGAACAAAGCCTCCAAGAAGTATGGGATTATGTGAAAAGACCAAATCTACGTCTGATTGGTGTGCCTGAAAGTGACGGGGAAAATGGAAACAAGTTGGAAAACACTCTGCAGGGTATCATCCAGGAGAACTTCCCCAACCTAGTAAGGCAGGCCAACATCCAAATTCAGGATATACAAAGAACACCACAAAGATACTCCTCGAGAAGAGCAACTCCAAGACACATAATTGTCAGATTCACCAAAGTTGAAATGAAGGAAAAAAACATTAAGGGCAGCCAGAGAGAAAGGTCGGGTTACCCACAAAGGGAAGCCCATCAGACGAACAGCAGATCTCTCGGCAGAAACTCTCCAAGCCAGAAGAGAGTGGGGGCCAATATTCAACATTCTTAAAGAAAAGAATTTTCAACCCAGAATTTCATATCCAGCCAAACTAAGTTTCATAAGTGAAGGAGAAATAAAATCCTTTACAGACAAACAAATGCTTAGAGATTTTGTCACCACCAGGCCTGCCCTCCAAGAGATCCTGAACAAAGCACTGAACATGGAAAGGAACAACAGGTACCAGCCATTGCAAAAACATGACAAAATGTAAAGTCCATTGATGCTAGGAAGAAACTGCATCAACTAGAGAGCAAAATAACCAGCTAATATCACAATGACAGGATTAAGTTCACACATAACAATATTAACCTTAAATGTAAATGGACTAAGTGGTCCAATTAAAAGACACAGACTGGCAAATTAGATACAGTCAAGACTCATCAGTTTGATGTACTCAGGAGACCCATCTCACATGCAGAGACACACATAGGCTCAAAGTAAAGGGATGGAGGAAGATCTACCAAGCAAATGGAAAGCAAAAAAAAGCAGGGGTTACAATCCTAGTCTCTGATAAAACAGACTTTAAACCATCAAAGATCAAAAGAGACAAAGAAGGCCATTACATAATGGTAAAGGGATCAATTCATCTGGAAGAGCTAACTACCCTAGATACATATGCACCCAATACAGGAGCACCCAGATTCATAAAGCAAGTCCTTAGAGACTTACAAAGAGACTTAGACTCCCATACAATAATAATGGGAGACTTCAACACCCCACTGTCCACATTAAACAGATCAACGAGACAGAAAGTTAACAAGGATATCCAGGAATTGAACTCAACTCTGCACCAAGCGGACCTAATAGACACCTACAGAACTCTCCAACCCAAATCAACAGAATAGACATTCTTCTCAGCACCATATCGCACTTATTCCAAAATTGACCACATAGTTGGAAGTAAAGCACTCCTCAGCAAATGTAAAAGAACAGAAATTATAACAAACTGTCTCTCAGACCACAGGGTAATTAAACTAGAACTCAGGACTAAGAAGCTCAATTAAAATCGCTCAACTACATGGAAACTGAACAACCTGTTCCTGAATGACTACTGAGTACATAACAAAATGAAGGCAGAAATAAAGATGTTCTTTGAAACCAATGAGAACAAAGATACAACATACCAAAATCTCTGGGACACATTTAAAGCAGTGTGTAGAGGGAAATTTATAGCACTCAATGCCCACAAGAGAAAGTAGGAAAGATCTAAAATTGACACCCTAACATCGCAATTAAAAGAACTAGAGAAGCAAGAGCAAACACATTCAAAAGCCAGCAGAAGGCAAGAAATGACTAAGATCAGAGCAGAACTGAAGGAAATAGAGACACAAAAAGACCTCTAAAAAATCAGTGAATCCAGGAGATGGTTTTTTGAAAAGATCAACAAAATTGATAGACCACTAGCAAGACTAATAAAGAAGAAAAGAGAGAATAATCAAATAGACACAATAAAAAATGATAAAGGGGATATCACCACCGACCCCACAGAAATACAAACTACCATCAGAGAATACTATAAACAGCTCTACGCAAATAAACTAGAAAACCTAGAAGAAATGGATAATTTCCTGGACACTTACACTCTCCCAAGACTAAACCAGGAAGAAGTTGAATCCCTGAATAGACCAATAGCAGGCTCTGAAATTGAGGCAATAATTAATAGCCAGCAACCAAAAAAGTCCAGGACCACACGGATTCACAGCCGAATTTTAACAGAGGTACAAGGAGGAGCTGGTACCATTCCTTCTGAAACTATTCCAATCAATAGAAAAAGAGGGAATCCTCCCTAACTCATTTTATGAGGCCAACATCATCCTGATACCAAAGCCTGACAGATACAACAAAAAAAGAGAATTTTAGACCAATATCCCTGATGAACATCGATGAACATTATTAAAATCCTCAATAAAATACTGGCAAATGGAATCCAGCAGCACATCAAAAACTTATCCACCATGATCAAGCGGGCTTCATCCCTGGGATGCAAGGCTGGTTCAACATACGCAAATCAATAAACATAATCCAGCATATAAACAGAACCAAAGACAAAAACCACATGATTATCTCAATAGATGCAGAAAAGGCCTCTCACAAAATTCAACAGCCCTTCATGCTAAAAACTCTCAATAAATTTGGTATTGATGGAACGTATCACAAAATAATAAGACCTATTTATGACAAACTCACAGCCAATATCATACTGAATGGGCAAAAACTGGAAGCATTCCCTTTGAAAACTGGCAGAAGACAGGGATACCCTCTCTCACCACTCCTATTCAACATAGTGTTGGAAGTTCTGGCTAAGGCAATCAGGCAAGAGAAAGAAATAGAGGGTATTCACTTAGGGAAAGAAAAAGTCAAATTGTCCCTGTTTGCAGATGACATGATTGCATATTTAGAAAACCCCATTGTCTCAGCCCAAAATCTCCTTAAGCTGATAAGCAACTTCAGCAAAGTCTCAGGATACAAAATCAGTGTGCAAAAATCACAAGCATTCTTATACACCAGTAACAGACAAACAGAGAGCCAACCCATGAATGAACTCCCATTCACAATAGCTTCAAAGAGAATAAAATATCTAGGAATCCAACTTACAAGGGATGTAAAGGACCTCTTCAAGCAGAACTACAAACCACTGCTCAGTGAAATAAAAGAGGACACAAACAAATGGAAGAACATACCATGCTCATGGATAGGAAGAATCAATATTGTGAAAGTGGCCATATGGTCCATTGAATTTATAGATTCAATGCCATCCCCATTAAGCTACCAATGACTTTCTTCACAGAATTGGAAAAAACTGCTTTAAAGTTCATATGGAACCAAAAAAGACCCCGCATTGCCAAGACAATCCTAAACCAAAAGAACAAAGCTGAAAGCATCAAGCCACCTGACTTCAAACTATACTACAACACTACAGTAATCAAAACAGCATGGTACTGGTACCAAAACAGAGATATAGACCAATGGAACAGAACAGAGCCCTCAGAAATAATACCACACATCTACAGCCATCTGATCTTTGACAAACCTGACAAAAACAAGAAATGGGGAAAGGATTCCCTATTTAATAAATGGTGCTGGGAAAATTGGCTAGCCATAAGTAGAAAGCTGAAACTGGATCCTTTCCTTACTCCTTATACGAAAATTAATTCAAGATGGATTAGAGACTTAAATGTTAGACCTAAAACCATAAAAACCCTAGAAGAAAACCTAGGTAATACCATTCAGGACATAGGCATGGGCAAGGACTTCATGTCTAAAACACCAAAAGCAATGGCAACAAAAGCCAAAATTGACAAACGGTGTCTAATTAAACTAAAGAGCATCTGCACAGCAAGAGAAACTACCATCAGAGTGAATAGGCAACCTACAGAATGGGAGAAAATTTTTGCAATCTACTCATCTGACAAAGGGCTAATATCCAGAACCTACAAAGAACTCAATCAAATTTACAAGAAAAAAACAAACAACCCCATCAAAAAGTGAGCAAAGGATATGAACAGACACTTCTCAAAAGAAGACATTCATACAGCCAACAAATGAAAAAATGCTCATTGTCACTGGTCATCAGAGAAATGCAAATCAAAACCACAATGAGATACCATCTCACCACTCCTATTCAACATAGTGTTGGAAGTTCTGGCTAGGGCAATCAGGCAAGAGAAAGAAATAGAGGTATTCACTTAGGAAAGAAAAGTCAAATTGTCCCTGTTTGCAGATGACATGATTGCATATTTAGAAAACCCCATTGTCTCAGCCCAAAATCTCCTTAAGCTGATAAGCAACTTCAGCAAAGTCTCAGGATACAAAATCAATGTGCAAAAATCACAAGCATTCTTATACACCAGTAACAGACAAACAGAGAGCCAACCCATGAATGAACTCCCATTCACAATAGCTTCAAAGAGAATAAAATACCTAGGAATCCAACTTACAAGGGATGTAAAGGACCTCTTCAAGCAGAACTACAAACCACTGCTCAGTGAAATAAAAGAGGACACAAACAAATGGAAGAACATACCATGCTCATGGATAGGAAGAATCAATATTGTGAAAGTGGCCATATGGTCCAAGGTAATTTACAGATTCAATGCCATCCCCATTAAGCTACCAATGACTTTCTTCACAGAATTGGAAAAACTGCTTTAAAGTTCATATGGAACCAAAAAGACCCCGCATTGCCAAGACAATCCTAAACCAAAAGAACAAAGCTGAAAGCATCAAGCCACCTGACTTCAAACTATACTACAACACTACAGTAATCAAAACAGCATGGTACTGGTACCAAAACAGAGATATAGACCAATGGAACAGAACAGAGCCCTCAGAAATAATACCACACATCTACAGCCATCTGATCTTTGACAAACCTGACAAAAACAAGAAATGGGGAAAGGATTCCCTATTTAATAAATGGTGTTGGGAAAATTGGCTAGCCATAAGTAGAAAGCTGAAACTGGATCCTTTCCTTATTCCTTATACAAAAATTAATTCAAGATGGATTAGAGACTTAAATGTTAGACCTAAAACCATAAAAACCCTAGAAGAAAACCTAGGTAATACCATTCAGGACATAGGCATGGGCAAGTACTTCATGTCTAAAACACCAAAAGCAATGGCAACAAAAGCCAAAATTGACAAATGGGATCTAATTAAACTAAAGAGCATCTGCACAGCAAGAGAAACTACCATCAGAGTGAACAGGCAACCTACAGAATGGGAGAAAATTTTTGCAATCTAGTCATCTGACAAAGGGCTAATATCCAGAACCTACAAAGAACTCAATCAAATTTACAAGAAAAAAACAAACAACCCCATCAAAAAGTGAGCAAAGGATATGAACAGACACTTCTCAAAAGAAGACATTCATACAGCCAACAAATGAAAAAATGCTCATCATCACTGGTCATCAGAGAAATGCAAATCAAAACCACAATGAGATACCATCTCACACCAGTTAGAATGGTGATCATTAAAAAATCAGGAAACAACAGGTGCTGGAGAGGATGTGGAGAAATAGGAACACTTTTACACTGTTGGTGTGACTGTAAACTAGTTCAGCCATTGTGGAAAACAGTGTGGCGATTCCTCAAGGATCTAGAACTAGAAATACCATTTGACCCAGCCATCCCATTACTGTAAATATACCCAAAGGATTATAAGACATGCTGCTCTAAAGGCACATGCACACATATGTTTATTGTGGCACTATTCACGATAGCAAAGACTTAGAATCAACCCAAATGTCTATCAGTGACAGACTGGATTAAGAAAATGTGGCACATATACACCATGGAATACTATGTAGCCATAAAAAAAGGATGAGTTTGTGTCCTCTGTAGGGACATGGATGCAGCTGGAAACCATCATTCTCAGCAAACTACTGCAAGAACAGAAAACCAAATATCGCATATTCTCACTCATAGGTGGGAATTGAATAATGAGATCACTTGGACACAAGAAAGGGATCGTCACACACCAGGTCCTATTGTGGGGAGGGGGTAGGGGCGAGGGATAGCATTAGGAGATATACCTAGTGTAAATGACAAGTTAATGGGTGCAGTACACCAACATGGCACATGTATACATATGTAACAAACCTGCACGTTGTGCACATGTACCCTAAAACTTAAAGTATAATAAAGAAAAAAAAAAAAGAAAATTATGTTTCTATTTCCACTTTTCCAACTGGTATGTTTGAGTTACCTTTCAGTTGTTTTATGCTTATTTGGGTTTTCTGTTCACTGAGTTATCTCCTCAGATCCTTGGCCCTCTGACGGGCTTTCTCCCACCCTGGAGTTTCCCAGCATGGACACTTTTGCCAGGTGTGGGGCTGCTGCAGCTGTTTCTCTACCTTTGAGGTTAGAAAACCCAGTTATGTTGCTTTAAGTCAAAAGAGTTGTGCTAGGGTTTCTTGCCCTATACCCTGTCTTTAAAACAGAGAGAAAATGCAGCTTCCCCATACCCTTTCCCTCTATGTCATGAACAGACTGAGCCCCAGGTAGCTTAGAGGAAATGTCATGCAACCCTCACCGTGGAAGATTCTCATTCTGACCTGTGTGTTTTGGAGCAGCCATTTGACATCAAAAAGCCTGTGCAAAAAGCCTGTGTTTTCTCATTTCTACATTGAGAATGATTTTTGGGAACTCTCTGGGATAGTGCTCTTCATAAAGATTATTAACACAACAGGTGAGTGCTGTTGTTCTACAGCTGATACAGTATGATGAAGATGCCTTGAAGTTATTAATGGATTAATTATTCTTTACCTCCACATCAAATTCATCATTGGAAGCCTAAAAAATTCTTTACCATGAACATGTATGTCCTCCCCATGCACATGTCTCCAAAGGATGGGGACCTCCTGATCTGAGCCACACATTCCAGTCCTCTGGTGTTTCATGGTCTCGTCACTGACTGTGTGTTCCTTCTTTCCCTCACCCACACACACATGCCCACGTACAAATATGAGTCTATCCTGAACCTAGAGATTTGAATGAAGCCAACCCCCCAGCCAGGGACAAGGTAGAAGCTGATGCAGTCCCTGGCAGCAGCCTTCAGGGGTCAAACTATCTTCTTTACCATTTTCCTGAACTTATACCAGGACTTCACCACCACTCCACTGTTCCCAGACCAGATGTTCAGTAGGCAAGCTTCTGTTTTCTCCAAGGCACAGTGGTGACTCTGCCAACTACTGTATTTCAGAATAACAATGCATCTATATTAGCCTCAATTTCCATCTCTGAAGAGAATTGTACCACGAACCTCATACAGTTTTTGTGAGGAATGAATGACATAAAACATGAAAAGTGGATCCCTAGTGCCTGGCTCGGTGGAAAGGCTGTTGGGCATGCTCTGGTTGTTCATATTTATATATTTTTTCTGTTCTTTCACCCAAGAAGCTTTTTCTCATGTCTCAGTGACTCATGTCCTTCTATAATTGGAAAAGCATATAGAAGACATACCTGTTCTTACATTTGTAAGGGACAGTTGAGCTTCATTTTAGCTGGACTTTGTCCTTGACCCAGAGAGAATGGATATCCCTGGGTGCTGAGAAAGTACAGTCAGATATATCTAAAGAGGTAGGAGTTAGGGCTAATGTATTCATCACGTATATATTAAGCACTTTTTCAGACACTTGGCATAATTCAATGAAGAAAGCAGATGACAGTTCCTGGGCCTCAATTTATTTTATGGAGTCAGACATTGACAGTAGACTTCATAAGCAGGTCATTTTGACAGAATGTGAGACGAGATGCCCTTATGCCCTCCTGTAGGTAGGTATGGATACACGTCTCAGCTTCTGATCAGAAAGAAACACCACAGGACCAAGTATAACCATTTAAATATTTGAATAAATTTGTTTCAAAGTAACATCCCTTCATGATAAAAACTCTCAACAAATTAGGTATAGAATAAATTCACCTGAACCAATTAAAGGCCATGTATTACAAATAAACAGCTAATAATATATTAAATGACACAAAGTTGCAAGCTTTTTCTATAAGACCTGGAACAAACAAGAATACTCACTTTCATCAATCTTATTCAATACAATACTCTATATCCAAGCCAGAGAAATTAGAGAACAAAATCAAAGGCATACAGAGTAGAAAGGAATTTAACTTCTCACTGTTTGCAGACCACATAATTTTATATATGAAACCTTTAGAACTCTACTAAAAAACTGCTAGATCTAATGTAGAAATGTAGTAAACTTGTGAGAGATAAAATCAACATATAAAAGTCAATAGGGTTTTTACACACTAACAAGAAACTATGTAAAAGTATTTGAAAAAGGGCCGGGCGCGGTGGCTCAAGCCTGTAATCCCAGCACTTTGGGAGGCCGAGGCAGGTGGATCACGAGGTCAGGAGATCGAGACCATCCTGGCTAACACCGTGAAACCCCGTCTCTACTAAAAAATACAAAAAACTAGCCAGGCGAGGTGGCGGGCGCCTGTAGTCCCAGCTACTCAGGAGGCTGAGGCAGGAGAATGGCGTAAACCCGGGAGGCGGAGCTTGCAGTGAGCTGAGATCCGGCCACTGCACTCCAGCCTGGGTGATAGAGCGAGACTCCGTCTCAAAAAAAAAAAAAAAAAGTATTTGAAAAAGAAATCAAGAAAACAATTCTATCTATAATACATATAAAAAGTATATGCAGAAATAAATTGAATCAAAAAGGTAAAATCTGTATGTTAAAAGCTAAAAAAAGCTTTAAAAATTGAGGTCAAAAATTAAATAAAAACAAATGGAAAGATGTCCCTTATTCATGAATTTCTAGAATCAATATTGTTTTAACGTCTATATTACACAAGATAATCTACAGATTTAACATAATTCTTATCAAGATACCAGTGACATACTTTACAGATATAAGATAAAAATTCTATAATTTATATGATGCAAAAAAGGCCTTGAAGAGTCAGGGCAATATCATCTAGAAAAGAAAAATATGCAAACATTACATTACTTGACAACAAAACATGGTACAAAGCTGTAGTAACCAAAACAGCATGGTATGGGCATAAAAGCAGACACATAGGTTAATGGAGCAAAATAAAAAACTCAGAAATTCATGCATTTACAGCTAATTGATTTTGGATGAAGGTAACAAAAATACACAATAAAGAATGACAGTCTCTTCAATAAATAATGTTGGGAAAACCAGATATTCATACAGAGAACAATAAAATAACACTTTCATTTTACACCATATATAAAAATTAACTCATAATTTATTAAAAACTTACATGTAAGACCTGACACTCTGAAACTGCCATTAAAAAAAAAAAAAAAACATAGGGTAGAAGTCCCATGACATTGGTCTGAGCAATGAGATTTTGAATTTAACCTCAAAATTCCAGGAAGCAAACCTAAAAATAAACAAATAAGATTAGTTCTAGGTAACTAGGTCAGGCATGATGGCTCACACCCGTAATCTTAGCACTTTGGGAGGAGGAGGCAGGTGGATCACCTGAGTTCAGAAGTTTGAGATCAGCCTGGCCAACATGGCAAAACCCTGTCTCTACTAAAAAAAAGTACAAAAATTAACCAGGCATGGTGGTGCATGCCTGTAATCCCAGCTATTGGGGAGGCTAAGGCAGGAGAGTCGCTTGAACCTGGGAGGCAGAGGTTGCAGTGAGCCAAGATCGCGCCACTGCACTCCAGTCTGGGCAACAGAGTGAGACTCCATCTCAATAAATAAATAAATAAATAGAGAGATAAAGACACACAAATATAAAAAATACTGAAGAATAATTAGCATAGGTAATTGTAGAGAAGTACTAAAAGTATGACAGAAAAGAAATGTATTTAAAAATATGCACTTCTGGCCGGGCGCGGTGGCTCAAGCCTGTAATCCCAGCACTTTGGGAGGCCGAGACGGGTGGATCACGAGGTCAGGAGATCGAGACCATCCTGGCTAACATGGTGAAACCCCGTCTCTACTAAAAAATGCAAAAACTAGCCGGGCGAGGTGGCGGGCGCCTGTAGTCCCAGCTACTCGGGAGGCTGAGGCAGGAGAATGGCATAAACCCGGGAGGCGGAGCTTGCAGTGAGCTGAGATTCGGCCACTGCACTCCAGCCCGGCGACAGAGCAAGACTCCGTCTAAAAAAAAAATCCACTTCTGAGTTGTTTGTAGATGTAGACACCTGACAAAGAGTTGCTCCTACATTACACAAACAAAAAAGCTAGAAAAACTGCAAATGAATGAATGGCATGTTCTGAACCGTTTGGAGACCTGAAGTCACAGGGAAGACAACAAATCCAACAACAGGGGATGCAGAAGCCTGCAGGTAATGGAGGCCCCAGGCTTTTATGTGCACCTGAAAGACCATGTACACTGGTAAAATTAAACCAAAACTTTTGAAGTAGTACCTGGTGGCTGTCTGTAGGTGGGTGAAGGAGAAGGTGAAACCCTGAGTCTACAGATGTAAGGTTTACACCTTTATTAGAGTGTTTCTAGCAATTCTATCTATAATACATATAAAAGTATATGCAGAAATAAATTGAATCAAAAAGGTAAAATCTGTATGTTAAAAGCTAAAAAAAGCTTTAAAAATTGAGGTCAAAAATTAAATAAAAACAAATGGAAAGATGTCCCTTATTCATGAATTTCTAGAATCAATATTGTTTTAACGTCTATATTACACAAGATAATCTACAGATTTAACATAATTCTTATCAAGATACCAGTGACATACTTTACAGATATAAGATAAAAATTCTATAATTTATATGATGCAAAAAAGGCCTTGAAGAGTCAGGGCAATATCATCTAGAAAAGAAAAATATGCAAACATTACATTACTTGACAACAAAACATGGTACAAAGCTGTAGTAACCAAAACAGCATGGTATGGGCATAAAAGCAGACACATAGGTTAATGGAGCAAAATAAAAAACTCAGAAATTCATGCATTTACAGCTAATTGATTTTGGATGAAGGTAACAAAAATACACAATAAAGAATGACAGTCTCTTCAATAAATAATGTTGGGAAAACCAGGTATTCATACAAAGAACAATAAAATAACACCTTCATTTTATACCATATATAAAAATTAATTCATAATTTATTAAAAACTTACATGTAAGACCTGACACTCTGAAACTGCCATAAAAAAAAACATAGGGTAGAAGTCCCATGACATTGGTCTGAGCAATGAGGTTTTGAATTTAATCTCAAAATTCCAGGAAGCAAACCTAAAAATAAACAAATAAGATTACTTCTAGGTAACTAGGTCAGGCATGATGGCTCACACCTGTAATCCTAGCACTTTGGGAGGAGGAGGCAGGTGGATCACCTGAGTTCAGAAGTTTGAGACCAGCCTGGCCAACATGGCAAAACCCTGTCTCTACTAAAAATACAAAAATTAGCCGGGCGTGGTGGTGGGTGCCTGTAATCCCAGCTATTGGGGAGGCTAAGGCAGGAGAGTCGCTTGAACCTGGGAGGCAGAGGTTGCAGTGAGCCAAGATCGCGCCACTGCACTCCAGTCTGGGCAACAGAGTGAGACTCCATCTCAATAAATAAATAAATAAATAGAGAGATAAAGACACACAAATATAAAAAATACTGAAGAATAATTAGCATAGGTAATTGTAGAGAAGTACTAAAAGTATGACAGAAAAGAAATGTATTTAAAAATATGCACTTCTGGCCGGGCGCGGTGGCTCAAGCCTGTAATCCCAGCACTTTGGGAGGCCGAGACGGGCGGATCACAAGGTCAGGAGATCGAGACCATCCTGGCTAACATGGTGAAACCCCGTCTCTACTAAAAATACAAAAACTAGCCAGGCGAGGTGGCGGGCGCCTGTAGTCCCAGCTACTCGGGAGGCTGAGGCAGGAGAATGGCATAAACCGGGAGGCGGAGCTTGCAGTGAGCTGAGATTCGGCCACTGCACTCCAGCCCGGCGACAGAGCAAGACTCCGTCTAAAAAAAAAATCCACTTCTGAGTTGTTTGTAGATGTAGACACCTGACAAAGAGTTGCTCCTACATTACACAAACAAAAAAGCTAGAAAAACTGCAAATGAATGAATGGCATGTTCTGAACCGTTTGGAGACCTGAAGTCACAGGGAAGACAACAAATCCAACAACAGGGGATGCAGAAGCCTGCAGGTAATGGAGGCCCCAGGCTTTTATGTGCACCTGAAAGACCATGTACACTGGTAAAATTAAACCAAAACTTTTGAAGTAGTACCTGGTGGCTGTCTGTAGGTGGGTGAAGGAGAAGGTGAAACCCTGGAGTCTACAGATGTAAGGTTTACACCTTTATTAGAGTGTTTCTAGCAACCCTACAAGGCCTGTCAGGGAGGACGGGGTAGAATCCTGAGAATGCTTCCCCAACAGTGCTGATGGGGAGGGACCACTATCCCACCCACTGCTACAATTCTGGAGACATAGCTTTCCTGTCTCTCCCATAGACTACAAGGCTCAATGTGCAAAGTAAGGGCATCTAAACATGAGCCAGAGGGAACCGTGAAAAAACTCACAGCAGCTGATGGTGGAGAAACAAGGCCAACATCCACATCTCTGCACAGATGCATCTCCCATAAAGAAACTGAAGCCTAGCCAGGAGCAGGGCTTATGCCTATAATTCCAGCACTCTGAGAGGCCGAGGCAGGCAGATTAATTGAGCCCAGGAGTTCAAGACCAGCAACATGGTGAAACCTTGTCTCTGCAAAAAATACAAAAAATAACTGGGCATGGTGGCACATGTCTGTAGTTGCAGCTACTTGGGGGGCTGAGGCGTCAGGATCACTTAAGCCCAGAAGGTGGAGACTGCAGTAAGCAGAGATTGCGCCACTGCACTCCAGCCTGGGCGGCAAAGTGAGACCCTGTCTCAAAACAACAAAAACAACAAATAAACTAAACTGTTAATTTACAGGGCACTGTTGCAGACCTACTTCCACTGGGATCTAAAAACATGGACTAGGAGCCTCTCTACTACGGGGGGAGAAACAGAAATGCGCCCTTGTCCCTGCATTGCATCTACAGGAGGGGCAGGAATATCTTTAAATGTCAGTCACCACACACCCCAGTTGACAGTGCTGTCTGAGGCTTCCTCAGAACATCAGAGATTCACCTCCTGTCACCAAGTTAAAAAACATGGAGTTGGCCAGGCACAGTGGCTCATACCTGTAATCCCAGCACTTTGGTAGGCCTAGGCAGGTGAATCACCTGAGGTCAGGAGTTCAAGACCAGCCTGGCCAATGTGGTGAAACTCCATCTCTACCAAAAATACAAAAATTAGCCGGGCGTGGTGGTGGGTGCCTGTAATCCCAGCTACTCAGGAGGCTGAGGCAAGAGAATCGCTTGAACCTGGGAGGTGGAGGTTGCAGTGAGCCGAGATTATGCCATTGCACTCCAGCCTGGATAACAAGAGCAAGTCTCCATCTCAAAAAAAAAAAAAAGGAAAAAGAAAAAGGAAAAAAAAAGCAGTAAAAATCAGAGTAAAATACAGCTGTGCACGAGACCATCTCTGATAAAAGGCACCAAGGGAAGGCATAGCAAACCTGGGAGATATCAGCAAAGTATCCTGAAAAGGATTTCAATTCCCTGGTGCTCAGAAGGTTATTGCTGCCATAACAAATTTCAATCCCAACCTACCTCTCATCTACATGACCACAGATGCCTACACTAAGGCCTATCTGAGGGAAAACTGCTCATCAATAACCTAAAAACTATTTATACTGTTTCATACAACATATACTACTGCTTTTAACAAAAATTACAAGCCAAGCCATACTATTTTGTTTTAATGTGAGATCTTTATTTGTGTGAGAAGCAAATAAAAAACTGTAAAGGACAGAAGAAAATAAGCCATCAGGTGAAGGGGTCAGAAGAAATTAGGCATCACAAAACCTAGGCATACTGGAAATATGTTTAAATTTGTAAGCAAATGGGGAAAAGGGGGTAACAAAATAATCAGAAAATTATAAACTAAACAAGCAAATTTGTAAAAGAGTCAAACAGAAATGGAATAATTTCAATATATATTAATATACAATGTATTAGTTAAATATTAAATTAGACTGAGTTGATGACAAGAGGATTAATGAACTGGATTAGTGAATTGGACTATTGAAAAGAATGAATGTAGCCAAATACAGTAAGAGAAACAAAATAGTAGCAATCTGAATGTAATTATACATATATAAGTACAGAATGAGAAGGAACAAAGCAAAATTATTTTACTTAAGTCCATACAAATAATAAATCACACTAATAAAATAATTATTTTCAAATTTTGAAAATTAAAAATCAGACATAAACTCATAAATACAGAAGTGTGCTGTGTCTAAAAGAAAGCAATAAATAAGGATATTTAACAAAATAACAGGCAAACTGCATAACACCAAATAGAATGAAGACAATTAAAAGCCATGAGGAGAGAGAACCTACAAGGTGAGAGTAAAATCTCCACAGCCTCTGCAGACCCAGAAAACTGAGAAATAAATATGAAGAGTTCTGAAAAAAAGTTATTGTTCAACCTATAATTGGATACATAGCTAGCATATTTTTAATAAATAAGGGTAAACTAAATTACCTTAAAAAGTAAAAAAGAGAGAGAGAGAGAGAAAGGGAGAGAGATTGTATTTACCAACAGGAGCTTCTTGAGTGTACACCTCAAGAAGATAGAAAAGTTGTCTTATAGAAAAATTAGGGAATCAAAATTAAAGATAAAGAACCTGTAGACACAGGAGACTGTAGGGGTGGACATTGAATTCAAGAAACCACTAAGTCTTTGGCAGCATAGGTTTCAAAAGAATTTAGATAGATTAAAAGTGTCATTAAATTATACATCAAATCATCTACTTCTTGTGTAATTTAACCAATGTCAAAATAATCTATTTTTCAGACTATTTTTATAATTAATTTATTAAAAATTTATATTTATATTGCACATTATGCAAAATTTTGATTATTCTTTTATCAGAACTAATAAGTGTGAAAGGGCTGACAGTGGAATAGAAACTGCCTGCAAGCCTCTGGACACTCACAATGACTGAGTCATAAGCCAATAATAGAGATGAGGAGGATGAGATAATCAGGTCCACCCACTACGTGACCACAAAGCAACTCACCAGCAGTAGGATGGTCTGGGTGGCCCTTTTCTCTGTGGTGGTTCTTGGAGAGGTTGGTTCTTTTTTTTTTTTTTTTTTTTTTTTTTTTTTTTTTTTTTTTTTTTTTTTTTTTTTTTTTTTTTTTTTTTTTTTTTTTTTTTTTTTTTTTTTTTTTTTTTTTTTTTTTTTTTTTTTTTTTTTTTTTTTTTTTTTTTTTTTTTTTTTTTTTTTTTTTTTTTTTTTTTTTTTTTTTTTTTTTTTTTTTTTTTTTTTTTTTTTTTTTTTTTTTTTTTTTTTTTTTTTTTTTTTTTTTTTTTTTTTTTTTTTTTTTTTTTTTTTTTTTTTTTTTTTTTTTTTTTTTTTTTTTTTTTTTTTTTTTTTTTTTTTTTTTTTTTTTTTTTTTTTTTTTTTTTTTTTTTTTTTTTTTTTTTTTTTTTTTTTTTTTTTTTTTTTTTTTTTTTTTTTTTTTTTTTTTTTTTTTTTTTTTTTTTTTTTTTTTTTTTTTTTTTTTTTTTTTTTTTTTTTTTTTTTTTTTTTTTTTTTTTTTTTTTTTTTTTTTTTTTTTTTTTTTTTTTTTTTTTTTTTTTTTTTTTTTTTTTTTTTTTTTTTTTTTTTTTTTTTTTTTTTTTTTTTTTTTTTTTTTTTTTTTTTTTTTTTTTTTTTTTTTTTTTTTTTTTTTTTTTTTTTTTTTTTTTTTTTTTTTTTTTTTTTTTTTTTTTTTTTTTTTTTTTTTTTTTTTTTTTTTTTTTTTTTTTTTTTTTTTTTTTTTTTTTTTTTTTTTTTTTTTTTTTTTTTTTTTTTTTTTTTTTTTTTTTTTTTTTTTTTTTTTTTTTTTTTTTTTTTTTTTTTTTTTTTTTTTTTTTTTTTTTTTTTTTTTTTTTTTTTTTTTTTTTTTTTTTTTTTTTTTTTTTTTTTTTTTTTTTTTTTTTTTTTTTTTTTTTTTTTTTTTTTTTTTTTTTTTTTTTTTTTTTTTTTTTTTTTTTTTTTTTTTTTTTTTTTTTTTTTTTTTTTTTTTTTTTTTTTTTTTTTTTTTTTTTTTTTTTTTTTTTTTTTTTTTTTTTTTTTTTTTTTTTTTTTTTTTTTTTTTTTTTTTTTTTTTTTTTTTTTTTTTTTTTTTTTTTTTTTTTTTTTTTTTTTTTTTTTTTTTTTTTTTTTTTTTTTTTTTTTTTTTTTTTTTTTTTTTTTTTTTTTTTTTTTTTTTTTTTTTTTTTTTTTTTTTTTTTTTTTTTTTTTTTTTTTTTTTTTTTTTTTTTTTTTTTTTTTTTTTTTTTTTTTTTTTTTTTTTTTTTTTTTTTTTTTTTTTTTTTTTTTTTTTTTTTTTTTTTTTTTTTTTTTTTTTTTTTTTTTTTTTTTTTTTTTTTTTTTTTTTTTTTTTTTTTTGCCCCGGGCCCAACGCTGGGGTTAATAAGCAGAGCAGTTATTCGGCTCGGCAGGAGCTCCCGTTAGTTTCAGGTTGTGAGCACATTCATACTTAAGACTGTTTCTCTTTGTGTTTTAAGGGTCTGTCTCTGTAGTAAACTGAAATGTTAACAGAAATGCAGCTGGGCCCCTCCTAGCGTGGGCGGGAGGTGGGCCTCTCGGTGGGTGGGGCTAGAAGGTGGCCTTGGAGTGTCCGAAGATGCAGATGGGGAAGTGCTTCACGTGCGAGGACCACTGCGCGCCAGCTGGAAAAACTTGACGCCGCTGCACTCCACCCCGTCGATGAGGACCCGCAGCATGTTCTGCTGCTGCCTGGCAGTGCAGATGAGCCGGCTGATGCCCTCGATGCACTGGCTCTTGGACTCCACATCCTTGTCCTTCGCTTTCTTGGGCAGAAACATCACCTTCTTGTTCTTCTCCTTGGTGACCACGGTCATGGACATAAACTCATAAATACAGAAGTGTGCTGTGTCTAAAAGAAAGCAATAAATAAGGATATTTAACAAAATAACAGGCAAACTGCATAACACCAAATAGAATGAAGACAATTAAAAGCCATGAGGAGAGAGAACCTACAAGGTGAGAGTAAAATCTCCACAGCCTCTGCAGACCCAGAAAACTGAGAAATAAATATGAAGAGTTCTGAAAAAAGTTATTGTTCAACCTATAATTGGATACATAGCTAGCATATTTTTAATAAATAAGGGTAAACTAAATTACCTTAAAAAGTAAAAAGAGAGAGAGAGAGAAAGGAGAGAGATTGTATTTACCAACAGGAGCTTCTTGAGTGTACACCTCAAGAAGATAGAAAAGTTGTCTTATAGAAAAATTAGGGAATCAAAATTAAAGATAAAGAACCTGTAGACACAGGAGACTGTAGGGTGGACATTGAATTCAAGAAACCACTAAGTCTTTGGCAGCATAGGTTTCAAAAGAATTTAGATAGATTAAAAGTGTCATTAAATTATACATCAAATCATCTACTTCTTGTGTAATTTAACCAATGTCAAAATAATCTATTTTTCAGACTATTTTTATAATTAATTTATTAAAAATTTATATTTATATTGCACATTATGCAAAATTTTGATTATTCTTTTATCAGAACTAATAAGTGTGAAAGGGCTGACAGTGGAATAGAAACTGCCTGCAAGCCTCTGGACACTCACAATGACTGAGTCATAAGCCAATAATAGAGATGAGGAGGATGAGATAATCAGGTCCACCCACTACGTGACCACAAAGCAACTCACCAGCAGTAGGATGGTCTGGGTGGCCCTTTTCTCTGTGGAGGTTCTTGGAGAGAGGTTGGTTCTTTTTTTTTTTTTTTTTTGCTATAAAACCTCCGCCGCAGGCAGGAGTTTATTGGGAACCACGAGTGTGCGGTGCTGGGGGCATCTCTCAGGCGGGCAGGACGGCCCCCCAGGCCTAACTCAGGACACCCCCAACGGGACTGAGCGGCCCCATGGCCCCTCGGCCTGAGGCCACTGCGCTCCGCCTGCCCCGGGCTCCCTGAGGAAGCAGAGTCCTGACTTTCCGGAAGAACAGGACACGGAGGCTCTGGGTGGCTCCTGAGGCCAGAGCACGCCTTCTGCGATCCGCAGCTCAGCACCATCCTTCTGGCCTCCCAGCCCCGGGCCCAACGCTGGGGTTAATAAGCAGAGCAGTTATTCGGCTCCCGGCAGGAGCTCCCCCGTTAGTTTCCAGGTTGTGAGCACATTCATACTTAAGACTGTTTCTCTTTGTGTTTTAAGGGTCTGTCTCTGTAGTAAACTGAAATGTTAACAGAAATGCAGCTGGGCCCCTCCTAGCGTGGGCGGGAGGTGGGCCTCTCGGTGGGTGGGGCTAGAAGGTGGCCTTGGAGTGTCCGAAGATGCAGATGGGGAAGTGCTTCACGTGCGAGGACCACTGCGCGGCCAGCTGGAAAAACTTGACGTCGCTGCACTCCACCCCGTCGATGAGGACCCGCAGCATGTTCTGCTGCTGCCTGGCAGTGCAGATGAGCCGGCTGATGCCCTCGATGCACTGGCTCTTGGACTCCACATCCTTGTCCTTCGCTTTCTTGGGCAGAAACATCACCTTCTTGTTCTTCTCCTTGGTGACCACGGTCATGGACATGGTGGGCGTGGCCGCAGCCTCGCCGCTGCTGGGCAGCCTGCTGACCTGGAGGGACCGGAAAGTGCACTTGAGCGTGTTTTTGGTGACAGGCAGGTCCTTCTTCTCGGCGTCCCTCTTCCTGTCCGCGGGCTGTGCTGCTGTCCAGTAGTCCACCTGCAGCCCCATCAGCTCGGCGCCGACACCCTGGCTGGGGGAGGACAGGCCTCCGCTCACTGACGGGGAGGAGGGCGGGGTGGGTGAGGCCTCCTTGGCTGCAGGAGATGTGGACGGCGGGGTGGAGGAGAGCGCGCCAGAGCCCGAGGGGGTTGCGTCGTCCGAGTCGCCTGATGTGGCCGAGGATGGCTCCACAATTCCAACCTTCACAACCCCGACAAAGGGAATGAACTTTTGGGAGGACTCTTCGTCAGGGCTTTTCTGCTTGTAGGTCAGCATGGCCTCTGCGATGGGAAGCTGGTGGGCACAGTTGGCCCCTGCGATGTACTGGGTGATGCGTGACACAATGTCCGGCGTGTCCTGTACCGCACTCTGGGCCTCCAGCTTGTTGAACAGGTCTCTCCAGGCCAGGTCCTGGAAGAAGTTGTTGTAGCGGTAGTCCACGGAGCCTAGGTACCTGGCCACGGGGTGGGAGCCCAGCGGGATGACCAGGAAGCGCATGTAGCCGAGCCAGTCGGGCGTCTTGTGGGACAGCTGCTCCACGAAGAGCCGCAGGATGGCGCTGAGGTAATGCTGCGCTCCCGCCACGGCGATCTTCACGGGGGTCGGGGGCTGGGAATTGCAGTTGCAGTATCTCTGTATCCGTGAGACGATGGTGCTGAAGGCTGCCTGGACGTCCGCGGGAGAGCACGTGCACACCACGGGGAGCGTGTGCCTCTGCAGGACGTCGGAGAGGAACTGCCCCTGCCAGTCCGAGGTGTTGACCAGGATGATGTTTTCGGGAAGCTGGTCATCGGAGATGAGGATGTGGTTGAGCTGGTCATAGACAGTCTTCCTGGGGATCTGTAGCTGGCTCCGGGCATCCGGGCAGCGCTCGTTGTCCAGACTGTTGGCCCGCTCATTCTGGGGCCTCGCTGCCTGCCGCTCCTTCAGGGACGTGCTCCGGCCCCGTCGGCCAGCCTGCTTCCCCTCGGACCTGGTGGAGGGGATAACAAGGGACTCTGTCTTGGTGATCCTCCCGCTGGGTGGCAGCCTCTCTGTGAACACGTCCAGGGTGGAGGCCTCAGCCTCGGGGCTGTCCTCAGGCTGTCCAGGCTGCTCCCTCGGGCCCGGCACACCGAGGGCCACCGTGTCAGAGACACTGTCGCTCGGCTGCCTGCCTCCCAGGGACCGCGTCTTCTCGGGCGCGTCAGCCGGGCTTGGGGGCTCCTTGTGGCTGCGGACGCTGTGGATGCTCCGGATCTCCGTTTGCGAGCTCGAGTGTGACAAGCCTTCAAAGTACGGCCGCAGCTTTGGCTTGGGGGTGCTAAGGACGCTGTCGTCATCTTCCATGTCGGGGCCGCTGTCGCTGGGGTGCTCCATGTCCAGCGTGTCATATAGGAGGTCCAGGTCCTCCTCCGCCTCGGGGATGTGCTCCGCAGGGTCCTGTTCCGAGTCCAGGACCTCATCGGACACTTTGAACCTCCGCAGCAGCGCCACCACTTTCTGCTTGAAGTTTTGTTGCCTGGTCATGGACGTCGTTCTTACAATCGATCTCCGCTGCTTCTTCGGCTTCCCCACGTCGAAGTCATCCTCGTCCAAGTCCTGCCCCTGCACAGCGTCGTCACTAGCCTCCTGCTCGGAGGAGAAGCTCTCATACTCCTCCTCAGAGTAGTTATCCGTGGACTTGGCCTTGGGGCCGGCCTGCATGGCGCTGTCCTCGTGGTCAATGGGCTGGCTGGACAGGGAGGCAATCCAGATCTCGGCTGCCTTGACGGGGGCCTCCTTAATGCTGCTGCAGAGGCTCAGCACCTGGCCGCCTTCAGACGGGTGCTGCATCACCTCAGCCATGCTGATGGAGCCCACGGCCAGCGTCTTGTAGCCCAGGATGGTTCTGTTCTTGTAGTGCTTTCTGCGCTGCAGCATGATCTGAAGCTTGTTGCCTTCCCTCTTCAAGAAGTGAGGATACTGCAGGGAGAAGGTCAGGGCCAGGTCTGTCTCCACTTGTCCACTGGGGGGCAGCACAATCTCATGGGACCGCAGGATCCGTTTGGAGCCCTGCATCTTGACGGCGATCACCACGGAGATCAGCTCCTTCTCCAGCTCCTTGAAGACCACCAGCTTCTTCAGAGTCAGGCTGCACAACCTGGGCACGCAGCTGGGGCTGGAGCCGTCCACCTCCCAGGTGGCGAACAGGTTCATGGGCACGGGCGTGTTGAGCGCGCCGGGCGCGCCGGGGAGGCCGAGGTGGCCTCGCTCGGCCATGGCGCCGGCCCCGCCGCTCCCTCGGCGGCCTGGGGCTGCGGCCGGGCCGCGGACGCGCGGCGGGCGGGCCGGGCGTGCGGAGGGCGGCGGCGCGGTCACATGGCTGCCGGGCTGCGAGGGGACGGGCCGGGCCCGGGCATCGGACAGGCCCGCGGGCGGCGACCGAGAGGTTGGTTCTATGAAGGTTTTGGGATGGTCTCTGATGCCTGGACAAGAGAATTACCATGTATGCACTTGAGAGCAGCATGATTGCTACAAAGAAGACATTCATAAACAGTGGCAGCATGAAAGACAGGCTTTTGATAATGTAGCTTATGGAAGAAAGTGAGCTGTATTTACTGATACTTAGCATATCCGTGTTGGTCCCATTAGAAGAAACCACGGTGGAGGAGAGCAGGTTACTACTGAGAGACAAACTGAGAACCCATAAGAAGAAGGAGTGAAAGATGTAACCTGTGAACTTCTGTTCACTCCTTGCAGACCAGGAGGTGCCAGGGCTGATGGCGACGGCATGGCTCATGCTCAGGAGGCAGGTGGTGCAGATGGAGCGGCTCCCCATCACCCTGTGCATGTAGAAGAATGTCTTCCACTTGAAGTCTCTTTGAAAATACAGTGACTCAAACAGGTCTGGAGATGCCAAGAAGATCACAATGAGGAGCAACACTAAGTGGACAAGGGCCAGGTAACAGGTGATGAGGTCAGTGGGCTTACGCCTCTGATCCTGAAGGAGGGAGAAGATTCCGAAGAATAGGAGGAAGTTGTTGGCTGTGAGTCCAACACCAGCTTGAAAAAGAAGGGCAATTGTTAGTAGTACCTTAACTGGAACATGGTCATCTTAGTGATGAAGAGGAATTATATTTTATGTATCTGAAAAAAAGCAATAGACCTCTTATCATCAATGTGATTTATTGTATAGTCAAAACTATTACCAACCTTATCATTTTAATTTTACCCATTTATCTTGATTAACCCTGACTATCTCATATAAAATTTTTAAATGCAGCCTGAGTATTATATTTTACAACAAATAATTCATATATATATCAAGTATCAACACATCTACAATCACACCTATGTATGGTGCACATTATCTATACTCATATAGTACCTGTGGCTCACTCCTCAAAAGGCATTTCTTTACTTTCTGTATTTTTTGTTTAATTTTAACCAACCATAATAACATGCATATAAAATAAATCATGGATGCTTTTACCACTGAAACGAGGTAAACTTTATGCTAATAGAAAAAGAATCACTAAAAATTTTTTTGAAAAAAGTTGCATTGAATTGATCCAATATCCCATCACTCTAATGCTTTTCTTACTGCCTTCCTCTTTCATATTTAAGTACCCTTCTAATTACATAGGGCTTCTGCTAATGATGAAATAATCTATCATGAAGTCAGATGCTTATTAACCTTGACACCATCTGTACTTAATTTTCCTTTGTCTTATTAGCTAAGGTATTCATAGGATCTGGGGTTTAGGATGTGAACATTGCTGTACTAACTGTATCTTTTCAAAATGGTCCTGGTTCTCTTGAAGCTTAGTTTTAATATGGTACTCCTTATCTAAACCCTCCTCATCTCAGAAAGGAATTACTAAAACCCTGCTTTCAATTTTCAAGAGAACGAACAAAACATTTCTAAAGTTTATAGCATCCATAATTTCACATTAAAATGCTTATGTGAAGATCTTTTACTTGAGCCTTCACTTAATACAGGAATATCCTCCCATGCCTTCAAAAACACGTTACTCTTCAATAATAAAGGCAATTTTCTTCATATGTTAATTGAAAGAGCTCTGTATCAAAATAATTTTTCTGAAATTTTACTGAATAATTTAAAAATTGTTCTCATGTTATTTGCTCTGGATGCTGGCATTATTATTTTATTAAATCAATTCAATACTGGCGTAGAACTATTCAGCTATTTAATACTGAAACAAAATCTATAGGCACTCTGTTTTTCTTCTGAGTTGTAAAAGTGTTCAATTGTTTTCAAAGTCACTTAAAACTACACCAGTCCCTAAGTGTAAATATGTAAGGCAATGCAGATTATGTGATAGATTGTGTTTTTGGCTCATACTCAGAAAATAATGGCTGAGGTAGACATTGCTCTAAGACCACTTAGAAAACTGCAGCAAATAATTTTTACTTTTTATCCAAGCACTTAATCTATTAAAGGGATGTATTTATTTCGACTTACAGATCCAATCAATTGATAGTTCTCAACAATATACATTTGTACTCTCAGCTCAGTTGGAATCTGTTGCCATATTGCACTCAGGAGAAATACCAGAAGAATGTCGACAGAAAGCCTTAATGATCTTCACATTATAAGGTTCACAATCCAGTACAAGTAAAGCAAAATTTGGGTATGAATCACTAACATAATGAAATTATTTAATAACTATGTACCAGAATCTTTTTATTATTATTCTTCAGGTATTATAGGTTATCTAACAAAGAGAGAGAATAAATGTAATAGAAAAAGTACCATAACTAATAATTTTAATATTTTCTCTTTTTACCCCAAAGACAGCCATCTCACCATTTTTCATTCATGCCCCCACTCTGTAAATGACTCTCACACTATTATGGGACCTTCTACTCAATGGGACTCTAGGTCATTGGTGCTGAGCCTGGACACTGAGGAGGGCTATGGTTCTTGTGGATTGAGATCAACAGATAAAGTACGAGAGTATTAAATATGAATTTCACATAAGTAAAAATAGTGAGTATATATACATGTGATACATAATAATAGTTATGCATAGAAATGCTACATGCAAATGTTTAAATATTTTATAGTTATATTAAAAAGTTATTTGTTTTCTTTCTGAATATTAAACTTAATTGTATGCTCTGTATTTTTTTTTTGCTGAGTCTGGCAATTCCAACATAAAATAATCATGAGACCTGAAAACATGGTGTAGCATTGAGAGAAATTAAATAGAAGAAAACAATCCATGAGGTCATACAGGTTGATCTCAGTGTAAGAATTGGGTCCTATTTGATACAGCACACACTTAGAAATCCAAATGCAAATCTCAGCACTCACTATGAGATCTGGCAACCAGCTTGCCTTTGGGTTGAGGGTGAAGCCCCTGAGCACTCTCAGAAGACAGATAATACAGATAAAGTCCATCTTCATTATTCTCACTTTCATCTCAGGATATTCTTAATACTGTAAGCCCCAAAGGATATGCACAATCATGGGTGTTAGGGAAAACATCCATCCTTTCAATGGACCAGTAACCAAAGGTTGATTATAAAGTCAATGGGCTTGATCAGACATCAGAAAAAAAGACTGTCATGAGAGAAAGAAGTTATTCACAAGCCTGTCACTATTTTGCATTACAGAATATGCTATTTTGGACAAGATAAAGTTTTATTAAATTGATTTTTTCATTATTATAATAATATTTACTATTTAGAATTGTATTTTTATATGTTTTAATAGCTTTTTACATTCTTCCTGACATACATTTATGCATGAAAATCCACATCAGAAAATAAATAACACCTTGTTTTATTTTTACTAGTTTAATAATAAAAAACATCATATTCTCATAAATTTCACCATATTCTATGAGCAGTGTCCTAAAACATATTACTAGCCATCAACTGTGATTATAAAGAATGAAGAAATTATGAGAATTGCACATGACCTAGTTGGTAGGGCAGTAGGTCTTTTCATACACTGGCAACAGTTGGTAAACTGACAAACACAGCTGGCAACATCAGAAAAGGAAGTCACCTTTTCCAGCTAAAACAATTTTATAAAAATCATTTGTGTAATGTACAAATGACAAAAGAATAATTTTGGCAAGTTCCAGATACCGCTGAGAAATGAAACTGGAATGCATCTACTATTCTATTGTAATTTAACTTAGCAAGAGTGCAGATGGTAGCACAGGGCTCACTAAATGCAGATATTCATGATCTCAAGACATTTTATTTTCACCTCGTCTGAGAAAAAAGCATAGGAAAAGAAAGTGTCACTGCAGAGGTAGGAAACAAACAAAAACAACCACCCTGGCAGGGCATGATCACTAATTCTGAACTATAACTTTTTGGAAATCATAAAATTATGTCTGCCAGTGCATTTTTTTCTGATTACCAAACTCTAAAATTTTGAGCAAAATATAGGACTTTTTTTCCTAAATGCTTTCAAGGTATTTTACCATCATATCCCTGTGTATCAGAGTAACAGAAAAATTATACTCATAGTAACTGTGTCAAATATTGTATTTAGAAGGAAATGGAGGGCATGCCTTTCTGCTCAGGTACCCTGATCAGGAACAATTAGGATTGATTAAGATTCATCTTTTCAGACATCTTCCCTCTTCTACATGAGTACAGGACTTCTAACATGAACACATTTAAGAAAAACTTAAAATTATTTTATGGTACAGATATAGAAAAGTTTGCTACTGATCACATTTCTTAAGGCTTTCATGCCTTTGTGAGTAAAAAATGGACAATTTCTGTCATTGTCGTTTTATTTCTTCTGTTTGCAACAGTGTCTTGGTTTCATTCTCTTTCATTTTAAAGATACATAGACACTAAAAGGCATTAACCTTATTAAATACAGAAAAGGTTAACTTGTGAATTTCAACAATTGAGTTAAAAATTACTTGTCACGGCCGGGCATGGTGGCTCAAGCCTGTAATCCCAGCACTTAGGGAGGCCGAGACGGGCAGATCACAAGGTCAGGAGATCGACACCATCCTGCCTAACACGGTGAAACCCCGTCTCTACTAAAAAAAATACAAAAAAAAAAATTAGCCCGGCGAGGTGGCGGCGCCTGTAGTCCCAGCTACTGGGGAGGCTGAGGCAGGAGAATGGCGTAAACCCGGGAGGCGGAGCTTGCAGTGAGCTGAGATCCGGCCACTGCACTCCAGCCTGGGCGAGAGAACGAAACTCTGTCTCAAAAAAAAAAGAAAAAAAAAATTAAACTTGTCACTTTTTGTGACTATATGTCTAATAGGGTTAACTGCAATTTAAACTTTTCAGAAGAATAAAAAGAGATACTAAATTCAGAAGATTTTCTAGTAAGACAATGCTAAATTATTCACTTCCCAAATTATTATTCTCTCCTAACGAAACAATCTTATACAAGTGAATACACACATCTGATATGTTTTAGATCATTTAGAAAATCAAATATCAAACTAAATTTAAAGAAATATTTGAAATTGTACTGGATATTACCAGCCTCTATTCATGTAAGTTGGTCACTCACACTATTGAGTTTTAATATATAACAAAAAAATGATGGTGCCAGATAGTTTGTGTTATCAAGAAAAAAAACCCTTCTAGTAGCAATTACTGTAATCCAATAAAACAATTTTTATGGTCATCTGCTAAATTATTGGTATTGTGAAATGTTGAAAATATTTTATGTTATGACATCATTATTTAAATAGTGCTAAAGTATTAAAATATATTGAATTATCTCTAAACTTTAAAAAAGATATACGATTAAATTATTCTAAATTAGTTCCACTTGTGTGTTGAAAGATAGAATTCTTCATAAGTACATAAAATACTTTGTCATGCTAATTTATTGTAATCAAAAATAGTCTAGTAAAGTTTCAATTCAAATATGATACTATAAAATCACAAATTTCATTACATGAGTATGTAAATTTGTGTGTTCATAATATTAATAACATTTATATTTTGCCTGGAAATTCTTACTAATTCAGTAAGAAGTAAAAATAAAATTATGAGAGAATCACAGACACAATGAAGAAAATTCTACCTCTTCCCACCATTCACCTGACTCTTGAGCACTCACTAGTAGGGAAGGAGAAACAAACACTCAGCAGCTGAGTCTTGGAGTGATTCTGTGCATGTGGATTGTGGTCGCTGAGACACGGTTCTAAGAAAGAAATGCTGCCAGTTCGTTTCCCTTCAGGCCCATAGGTGTGTTCTCTCAGCAGCTGCAATTGAAACTTTCTGAGCAAGGACCTATCCTAATTGAGAAAAACACTGTGATTAGCCAGATTGAGGTTGAAGCTGAGCTTCAATTATCTGTGTACCTTCTGGTCTCAGAGTAAGGGGAAAGACAGCAAATCACAAAGGGGACATTTACTTACTGGAAGTGGAGAAGTGGAAGAAATTGGAGAGGCTGTGTGGTCAGAGGTGGAGCAGTGGAAGATATGGAAAGAGTCAGCCTTCTGCATTTGTAGAAATCACAGGGAGTTATTGAGACAGTACAGACTAGGATATTGCCTTTGAAAGAATTTTATTTGGCTCTGCAAGGCACACGGAAGTTGCTGGCATCATGAGACAAAAGTTAGGTTATTTTAAGAAAAGTTAAGAAAAATACAAAAACACAACAAAACAAAGATGTCTACTAAAATGATGTTGGCCTACAAGAAGAATAACTCCATTGTTTAAAATGTTTTTATATACATAGGTCAAGTTAGATATAAATATTATGATCTTCTAAATGTTTTCCTTTAACTCTTGACTTATAAATTCTATTGTCAAAAGTACCAGAAAAATAATTACAGGGATTTAGAAAACACTGGTTAAGTTTTATTTATTGCAATTTCTGTTGTATCATTAACTAAAACTAGAAATATCCTAAATTCCCAACAAAAAAAGATTAATTGTGGCAGAGTTACAAAATAGAAAACTCTTCAGCCAGAAAAAGCATTCTGAAGAATGTTTATTAATGTAGAAAAGAAATTCAGAATATGTAAAATGAAAAAAGTGAACAAAAACAGTGATATAGTATTTTGTCATATTTGAATAAAAATTACATTCACATGTATGTAGAAAAAGAAAGGTGATATGCTGAGATGTTAACTGTAATTTTTTTGAGTTATAGAAATAGACTATAGTAAGCATATTAAAATATAGATATTAAAATATATTCTATATTTTTATTTGCATTTTCCAACTTTTTCTGTGCATGTCTTGCTTTGTAATAAGAAATTACCAGGCCGGGCGCGGTGGCTCAAGCCTGTAATCCCAGCACTTTGAGAGGCCGAGACGGGCGGATCACGAGGTCAGGAGATCGAGACCATCCTGGCTAACACGGTGAAACCCCGTCTCTACTAAAAAATACAAAAAAATAGCCGGGCGAGGTGGCGGGCACCTGTAGTCCCAGCTACTCGGGAGGCTGAGGCAGGAGAATGGTGTAAACCCGGGAGGCGGAGCTTGCAGTGAGCAGAGATCCAGCCACTGCTCTCCAGCCTAGGTGACAGAGCAAGACTCCGTCTCACAAAAAAAAAAAAAAAATTACCATAAAATATATTTTAATTCAACATTAAGAACCTTGTTTGAAAATAAGGAAACGTTGCACCTATTAAGATAATAATCATTTCCGTTTGAAATGTAAATAAAAATTTGGTGGTTTCATCCTTGGCATTCCAAGGGAAAGGACCATCCATAATGCACGAGTTTGTTTCCCTGATCCTCAATAGAACGGCCCAAAGTAGCAGTCAGGGAACCACTAAAAATGAGTAACTTTCTTAGTTCCCGCCAAAGATGCACCTTCTTTTTTTTTTTTCCTTTTTCTTTTTTTTTTTTTTTTTAGATGGAGTCTCACTCTGTTGCCCAGGCAGGAGTGCAGTGGTGCGATCTCGGCTCACTGAAACCTCTGCCTCCCAGGTTCAAGTGATTCTCTTATCTCAGCCTCCTGAGTAACTGGGATTACAGGCGCCCATCACCACACCTGGCTAATTTTTATGTTTTTAGTAGAGACAGGGCTTCACAATGTTGGCCAGGGTGGTCTCGAACTCCCGACCACAGGTCATCCGCCCTCCTCGGCCTCCCAAAGTGCTGAGATAGCAGGCAGAGCCACTGTGCCTGGCCAGCTCTCCTAAACAGTGCTTTCGACTTGGCATTAGCACTTCCTTTGAGGCTGGAGGGGATGTCTTCCATGGATAACCACCAGGTACATCCATTCTTCGTCACTGATCCAGCCCTGCCTTCCTTCTTCTGCCTCTTCCCACAGACTGACTTCATTCCTCTCTGGCTTAATTTGGGGCATACATGCTTGTGCCCATTGCTCTGATGTGTAGGCTTGGGTAAGGCTGATACCAAAAAATATTTAACCTCCACAATTATGCATCATTCTCGCCATAACTATCTCCAAATTCAAGGGCCAGACATGCATTTTTGAAACATCTCAGCAGCTCTCTCCTGCCACTTTTTGTGCTTCTTAAGAGTCAACACGGCTTTTCTTTTGTGAAGTGGAAGTGGAGAGTCCAGCCCTTGTTATGGCAATGACATTTCCAGGAAGGAATAAATCATAGGAATTTAAGGTTGTGGGGTGACATTGTCCTGGGGTGCAACTTCAGTGCAAGAGGCACATGTGATAGCCTGCACTCTTCACAAATATTCATGCTGCGAAAGATAAAGAAGAAAGAAATAACATCCCAGATCAAAGAAGACCAGGGTGGCAGAACTACCCAATGTCATGTGTGAGCCTGGGATGGATCCTTTGCCAGGAGAAAAATAAATATGGCATAGAGAGAAATATCACATAAAGAGAAACATAGCATAGAGAGAAATATAGCATAAAGAAAAATATAACATAGAGATACAGCATAAAAAGAAATGTAGCATCAAGAAAAGTATAGCATAGAGAGGAATGCAGCATAAAGAGAAATTCAGTATGTTGGAACCTCTGGCAACATTTCAAATGTGGTAGGCTGCCATGTGATTAAGGCATTAAATCAAATTTTGTGAATTCGAAAGTTGTAGTACAGTTATCGTAAGATATTGATTTTCTTTTGAGAAAATAACATTGAAGTATTGGTTGGGGAGAGACAGAGAGAGGGAGACAGAAAGGAATAGAGACAGCGTGAGAGAGAGAGAGTGAGACACAGAGAGAGAAAGAGGGACACACACACAGATTGGAAGAGTAAATATGGCAAAATGTATAATGTTGGTGAATCTAATAAAGGTCCTTTGTATATTTTGTAACTATCCTTGTAACTATTCCATAAGTTTGGAATTACTTCAAAACAAATTATCGTTTGTTTTGTTTGAAAGAAGCATGTGTCACTTCATAAAGCACTGACACCTGCTATAAACAGCATGAATTGTTGATGAGGCAGATCAGATTCTTATTTGTTGTGCAGTCAATCAAAGAACCAGGCATACCTGCATGGTTGGAGATGGAGGACAGATGGACTGATATATTCCAGCTACAGGCAGGAGGTGTCTCCTAAGAACAGAACCTGCCACTTTACTATGCTCCCAGATTAAATTAGACACTTCTCCACATATATTAGAAGCATGTATGTGTATATATGATTCTTCTCATCATGTATTAAAGAAATGACTTTACTTTTACTTTGCCATCCCCTGAATTATTTTCCTCTTTTCTCTAGAGTAATATATTTCAAATGTGTCCTGCAAATTGCCTTTCTGAAATAATAGTTGTTGCGATGTTAAACAATATTGTGGTTATGACAAAGACATTTTCAAATTAAGATTTTATGACACTGACTGATGCACTGCCTTCTGCACTGAGGAAGCAACTCAGATTCAGATTTTAATACCTGAATACCTACCATTGTGAGGGACAAGATGGCCTTAACACAGTGCAGTGACTACTGAGAGTTTGGAGCTACTGAAAAGTTGTTGCATGATTTACTTGGCCTTTAGTTTCAGAGCATGGAAAATTATTTTGGAAGTTTGTTTTGATTTTAGAAAAGATTTTAATGACTTTTCCCTAGAACAAGTTTCTTTAGATCTAAGACAAATTGACTTTACTTAGAAACATATGGCTATAACAAATGCTATGGGAAAATGGTGTAAAAAATGGTTGATCATTTACAGAAGTTACATGGTTCATGTCTGTGCACCCAAGACATAATGTGACCAGTATGCATCATATTTAAAATCTGTCTTTATGTGGCACCCCTCTTAGAACATGACATTTCTATTTATTGTCTCATGTTGTTACCATGTGTGAGTCAATTCGGCAGTTTCTGTTACCCAGTGCTTTCAATTTAAATGAACAACTGTAATAACAGCTTTTCTTTTCTTTTTATTTTATTTTTTTGTGAGACGGAGTCTCACTCCATTGCCCAGGCTGGAGTGCAATGGTACAATCTCGGCTCACTACAACCTCCGCCTCCCAGATTCAACCAATTCTCCTGCCTCAGCCTCCTAAGTAGCTGAGATTACAGGCATGCATCACCATGCCTGGCTAATTTTTGTATTTTTAGTAGAGACAAGGTTTCGCCATGTTGGTCAGGCTTGTCTTGAATGCCTGACGTTAGGTGATCCACCCGCCTCAGCCTCCCAAATTACTGGGATTACAGGCATGAGCCACCTGGCCCGACAATAATAGCTATTTTTTTTAATAGAACCCATTATGTACTCAGCCCTGTGCATGATGTTTGAGATTCTCTTTATGTACAGCTTTTAAGGTATAAGATGTCCAAGGTCATAGAGTTTGTCAATGGAAGGACAACTTTTAAAACCCAGGTTTGTTTTTTTTTCTGGTTTCCCTCTAGCACCCTGCCTTGCTCAGTGATTCAACAGGAATACTGTAACTTTCAGTTTACAATGCAGCCTTTAGTCTACACAAGCACATTTTGGGCAATGGCATATTTGTGTTGATACCATAAGTCTTTGAGTATTTCCCTTGCTTTATATATTCTTCTGCAACATAAAGTTGAACCTGGAACTTAATTTTAATCTTGGAGTACCAAGAAAAAAACATAAAACTGTTACAAATCTACTTGCATGTAATTGACTATTAGAGAAAATCAAAATGTCCACTTATTACACAGATTTTAAAATCTGTCTTTATTAGTTCATTTTCATACTGCTATAAAGAACTGTCAGAGACTGGGTAATTTATAAAGAGGTTTAATTGACTCACAGTTCAGCATGGCTGGGAAGTCCTCAGGAAACTTATGGTCATGGCAGAAGATGAAGGGGAATCAAGGCACCTTCTTTACAAGGCAGCAGAAAGGAGAAGTGCTGAATGAAGTGGGGACAGCCTTTTATAAAGTCATCAGATCTCGTGAGAACTAACTCACTATCACAAGAACAGCATGAGGGAAACCGCCCGCATGGTTCAATTACCTCCACATGTCTCTCCCTTGGCATGTGGGGATTGTGGGGATTATAGGGATTAGAATTCAAGATGAGATTTGGGTGGGGACACAGAGCCAACCATATCACCATCCATCATATGAAAATCACTAATACTAACTTGTGTTCTTATCACACACTGTATGAGTTGTCAGATTTTGGAATATCTTGCTAGACGTTTTCTCAGTTTTTAACCTATGTGCACATTTTGTTGAATACCATCTAACCAGGTGCTTTGTGCATGGCATATGTAGCTTAATATCATATTTTCTTATTTTTAAGAAATAATCTTAAATGCTAAGCAAGGTTAAAAAAGAATAAACACATTTCAAGTTGAATTAGGAATATGAGTATACCTTTATTTACAAGTGTTACCATGCTTTCATTGAGGCAAATTATGACATGCCAAAAAGAACAAACAAAAAAAGTATAAACAGGAAAATTCATCAAAGAACTGACTGTGCATTTGGACTGAATCAAGCTTCGCTGGTGGGAACAGGGGCTAATGACTCTTCACTCTCTACTCAGGCCCCTTTCCTCAATTCTGTTCCATTATTACAGATTGTATACTGCTAGTTATTCTAAGTACATGTGATGCTTGCCTTGAACGGATTGAGTTCCTGACAGCAGATAGTTAAGAGCACACTACCATCACTCTACTAGAACAGTTTGAAGTGGTAAATTCTCAGTGTTGGCTTTACATAGAAAGGGCATCAAAGACTCAGAAGACCGAGTCATTTCTAACACATAAGTGTGGTTTTTTTCTAAAGAGGTCCCTCCCCATTATTCCTTTCTCGTGGCTTCAAACATTAGTTATACCATCCCCAATCCTGACATCTCCCCTGTATGTGAAACTCCTATATCCCACTGACTATATAACATCTCTTTCCGAATATCTAACAGCTTCTCAGACTTCTGGTCTCCCCCACTTTGATCTTGCAAGCATGCTTCACCTACCGTATTTCTCTATAGCAAACAGGTTTGTCCTTTTCTTCCTCAGACCAAAATCCTTGAAGTCAACCTTGACTCTTTTCATCCTACAGCTTACCCATCAGAATATCCCATGAGTTCCACATTCAAGATATGTGCATACAACAGCCATGTATCACCATCTTTCTCTGCTTTTATTAGAGCAGTAGCTTTCTTGCTGGTATTTCTATAACATTTTCCCCTTGTCCCTGTTGCCTAGAGTGTATTCTCAACACAGCCAGCATAATCCTTTAAAGACATAAGACAAATCATATCACTCCTTGGTTCCAAACACCTCAAATGATTCCATTTCACTTTGCGTAAAAGCCCAAATCCTTACATTCATTCATTCATAAGACAATACAAGATCTAGTCCCCAACCCCACACACTTCACCTCTGCCTTCTGTCTCCCCTTCATTCACAACGCTGAAGCTATGGCCCTTCATGGGGTACCTTGAATTTGCTGAGCACATGATGCCTCAGGGCCTGTGCAGGTTCTGACTTCCCTTTCTGGAACACTCTTCCTCAACTTATCTGCATAGCTGGCCTCTCAGTTTTTCCAGGTCTCTCCTCCAATGTCATGGTATTAATGAGGTCTTTGCTGGGCACCATATATAGAATACTAGAATGGCCACTCCTACCCTGGCACTCATTGTCCTCTTCATCTGCTCTATTTTACTTAAGAGCATTTACTAGCATCACATGTACGTTGACTTGTTTGTTCCTGTCTTCTTCCCAAACACACCAGAATATCAAGTCCCTGAGGGCAAGACTTTGTTTTGCTCACTACTGTATTCCCAGAACCTAGAAGAGAGCCTGTGCATAGCTGGCACTCAGTCCATACTTAATGATGAATAAATGAACCACTGAAGATTGAAGGTCTCCTATTCTTTTGTGACTGCTTGAAAGTATAATTAGCATCTGAAGGGGTGGCCTGCCCCTCCACACCTGTGGGTGTTTCTTGTAGGTGGAACATGAGACTTGAGAAAAGAAATGAGACACAGAGACAAAGTATAGAGAAAGAAAAAGTGGGCCCACAGGACCAACGCTCAGCTTACAGAGGACCTGCGCGGGCACCGGTCTCTGAGTTCCCTCAGTATTTATTGATCGTTATCTTTTCGGAAAAGGGGAAGTGGCAGGACAATAGGATCATAGTAGGGAGAAGGTCAGCAGAAAGACATATGAATAAAGATCTCTGTGACATGAATAAGTTTAAGGAAAAGTGCTGTGCCTTGATATGCATATGTAAACATCTCCATAAACCTTTTTAGTGCATAAAGAGCAGCATTGCAGCTAGCACGTCCCACCTTCAGCCCTAAGGCGGTTTTCTCCTATCTCAGTAAATAGAACATACAATCGGGTTTTACGAGGAGACGTTCCATTGCCCAGGGACGGGCAGGGGACAGATGCCTTTCTCTATCTCAACTGCCCAGACGCCTTCTTTCCTCTTATACTAATCCTCCTCAGCACAGACCCTTCACGGGTGTCAGGCTGGGGGACGGTCAAGTCTTTCCCTTCCCACGAGGCCATATTTCAGACTATCACATGAGGAGAAACCTTGGACAATACCTAGTTTTCCTAGGCAGAGGTCCCTGCGACCTTCCGCAGTGTATGTGTCCCTGGGTACTTGAGATTAAGAGAATGGTGATGACTTTTAACAAGCAAGCTGCCTTCAGGCACTTGTTTAACAAAGCACATCCTGCACAGCCCCAAATCCATTAAACCTTGAGTCACCACAGCACATGTCTCTTGCAAGGACAGGGTTGGGGGTAGGGTTACAGATTAACAGCATCTCAAATACAGAACAAAATGGAGTCTCTTATGTCTACTTCTTTCTATATAGACACAGTAACAGTCTGATCTTTCTTTTCCCCATGGCATCCTTGGAACTATTAATAACACTCAAATTATATTAAAACCCAATAAAAGACATAAATGTTTTCTATCAGAAAATGGCACTCAGTAAAGACTCATTCATCAATGTCATGCTTCACTCCTCCATACATATACTTTATTAATTGAAAACCCTGGCCGAGCACGGTGGCTCACACCTGTAATCCCAGCACTTTAGGAGGCTGAGGTGGGCGGATCACGAGGTCAGGAGTTTGAGACCAGTCTGACCAACATAGTGAAACCCCATCTCTACTAAAAATACAAAAATTAGCCAGGCATGGTGGTGTGTGCCTATAATCCCAGCTACACAGGAGGCTGAGGCAGGAGAATCATTTGAACCCAACAGGCGGAGGTTACAGTGAACTGAGTTCACACCATTGAACTCCAGTCTGGGCGACAGAGCAAGACTCCATATCAAAAAAAAAAAAAGTAAAGAAAAAATTGAAAACCCTGTAAATTCATATTTTGCAAAGTTGCATATATTTTAAAATATATAAATTAAATATACATATTTAAAATTAGCTATTTCCATAGTTTTTTAATTTTTACATTATCTCATATATATATATCAAGTAGATAAGTTAGGGATGGCTTGAAAAAAATAAAGTTATGAGGACTCTAAATCATTCCTCCTTTAGACCACAAAGCTTGGTAAGAGTCAGCTTTTTACAGCCTAAGTCCCAGCCACTGTGGAAGCCTCTTTTGAGGAATGAGAACTCCAGTGAAGGATCGGCCACCTCTCATTGCTGTTACACACTAGCGTCCCAAAACTAACGTTATCTCTAACTGATCACACAAGTTTAATAACCAACACATATTTGGTAGATTTAATTATATATTTATTTTCATTCTCATTCCCAGAAATGACAGTCTTAATTCTCACAGTGTCAGTGTTAAAAATCAGCACTTGTTCTTGTGTCTGAAACTGACAAGTTTCATTTCACCCATGACAGCCTACTGTTGTCACATAGAAAATATGATTTGAACTTGGATCATTGATGTGAAAAGCAAATGTCACTGCTTGGAGGGGCCAAGTATATAACATCCAGTTAGGCAGAAATCACTGTAATAATGTCTCTTTTTTATTAGAGTAGTGAGTGTTGTCAGGAGATAATGTTACCACCCTTCATCTTCAAAGGCCCCCAACACTGATACACACATCACTGAACACATCCTTCCCAACGGTATTGTAGCATTTACCTTCAGTTTGACTGAATTGTATAAAAACTGTGGTTTGCAGGGACTTATTTAAAGTTATATTGTTAGCCAGAACGTATGTATAATAGAAACATATTTATAAAATTGTGTAATAATTCATAGTACAGCTTGAAATATTTGGTGTCAGGTTAAAATCAGTTAGTTTTAGACTGAGTATAACTGGCAGACATGTGAAGTGCATGTTGGTGTACACATGCTGGCATTCATAGGGACAAACGGTATAGGAAATGGGTATATGGGAGCTTTTAAAAATCAAAAGGAAACAGAACTAAATTCACACTGTTAGGAGAACTTACAAATAGGAAATGTTCATAATTACACGGAGAGTTTCGGAGAAGAAAAATTTGTTTACAAACTAAAAGCCCTTTCATATCTTTTTCAAAACAGGTCAGCATTTGATTTGCTGGGTGAGGGAGCTCCATTTGTGAAATCCTAAGCCTAAGCAGGACTGGCTGAGTTTCTGGTCAGAGCAAGCATGGGGACACACTGGCATCTCTGCAGGTGATGAAGTGCTCCAGGCCTTGAACTGAATGAGTAGGACTGGGTGTTCCTGCTGGGCTTACCAGTTGACCCAGGCTTGCCATGGTATCCAGGATCCATAGAACACATCACCTGCTCCCACCCACACCTGGACCTGCCTTCTCTGCAACGGACTGGAAGACAGGGGCTGGTCTCCACACAGTTCAGCCATGGAGCATCTTGTCTAGCATTTGCTGCCAGATCCCAAGGCATCTCAAACAGAAAAATGCCAAGTATAAAGAAAGGGACACAGCAAAAATTGTCAACTTTAAAAATTTAATTTAAAAATATCAGTTAAAGAGGAAAACAGTTCAAAAAGTGCTTTTAACCAGTTTATTTTAATTCAAAAAAATGGAAATATATATTAATTTCCAAGTTTTAGCTGTAGAACTAAAACTCTTACTTTTGAGTCTAGTTCTACAGGCAACAGAGACTTTTTTTGGGGGGGGGCAAAACAACTCTTAATGATCATCTAAAACTTCAAGGTTTTGGTTACTACAGAATAAGGCAAGAACTTAAGACCCATGAAAACTATCTCTGTGCATGATCCTTCTACTCCAAAAACAAAACAAAAACAAAAACAAAAAACAAAAAAAAAACCCACACTATTTACAGTCGTCTTGCTTCCAGCTAATTTGGCAGTGATTTTCATTTTTTGTTATTGTTCTACAGTCACACTAACTCCTTTAAAATATTTCATTCGTTTTTAGAATATTTCATTATACTACATAATTATGACGACATACGGCAGTACCATAAATAAGTTTTGCATAAAAACAGCTGGCTCAGGAGGAATGCACAGCACACTTGTTGGAAAATTCAACCTTGCAAGATGAGATACCAGGAGAGAAGCCCCAGTGGTGAGTGCTGTCCCACCAGGTGCCTCAGGCAGGGGCACAAGCCACCTCAGCCTGCAAGGTGATTAAGTGGAGCTTGCATTTTTAAAAAAATCTTCCACTACTCTGTATTTATCTATTCTAAATGATTTATAATTCAGCACAAACTTGCTCATTGGGAAACAAGCTATGGCTATATAAGGCAAGAAAGGTAGAGTCTAATAGCAAGAAAAGAAGTCTTCCAACATTTTGAAGACTGATCCAGAGACTAGTTGACGAAGACTCACCAGACTTCATCTCTGGAGGGAACATAACAGGCATAATCTTATTCCCTGTGATGCCATGAATGAGGAGAAGGACTGGAGCCCCCAGAGACCTCCTGTCTCTCCCAGCCCAGAACCCCTTTCTCTGAAAGGATTGGTGAAATAGTTTTATTCTACACAAATGGATATCTCTCTGGGGAAATGACATGAGACATGCTTCAACTAATGTCCAGTGCCCCTGCCACCCACAGATGCTACCAGAAGGTAATGGGTGTGTGCAGTGGACTCAGTGGGGGAAAGCCTCTTTAGGAAGGGCCGTGTCTACAACTCAAGTGAGAGTGTGTCCTACCAGAGCTATTCAGAGGCCACTGCTAGACAGAACGGTATGGGGCACCCAGGTAAACAGGAAAGAAAGGAGAAAAGCAAATGTGAGTTTACTCAACACGGAACATACTCTCTCAGAAGCATAGGCACAAAGTTATACCACTACTTTCCTAGAAATGCTCTCTAGCATGCTGGTGTTCATTTTATAAATGACACATGCTTTTTCTCATTTTTCTCTCAGTGCATCACTTATATGCAGCATTTCTTATCTCTGTGAGAGTAAAAAGATGCTCTTTGATGGAGAGAAATCTGCATTTGAACCATTGATTATGCAATAGTACATAATCACTCTCCTAATCCCAAAAATAACGTGGTCTAATGAGAGCACGAGATGGGAGAGTGGGTTTCTTATGAAGCCCTTTCCTGTCCTTTCTTCCTTACTGGTGCAGCTGTCTTTCTATTACAAAAGTTTTAAGCAACAGAGACTCACTTTGCGAGCCAACCAGTAACTGTTAGGGCATGGGCATGTGACCCAATCACGGCCAATGAGATACACAGGAAAGTGTCTGCCAGGGCATTTTGGGGATAAACTCTTCTTCTGGATAAATCTTCACTCCACCGTTGCTGCATTGGACATTGTCATTGGGAATCCAGTATCAAAGCTCTCAGGCACCAGGTATAAGCTAAGAAAATCCTTACAAAATTGGCCCCAGAAGCTTGACATTGTTGAGCCATTAAAACAACACTGGACTCCTTGATGTTGAAAAAAACAAACTTTTATTATCTTGGACACTGCAGGTCAAATATTCTGTTACTTGTGGCAAGAAAATCCTAATTCCATAAGCAAAAATAAAGAAGAAATGGAGCACAAATGCTTTCCTAAAACTAAGGATTTCTAGGAACCACAGACTTTCAGAAAATATACACTTAGCAATATAGGCCTATACATGGAAGTACAGAAGCTGTATAACACACCTCATACCATTTTCCCCAAGAAAATGTTTGGAGCAATTGTAATACGTAGAATTGATCCTAAAAATGCAATTTATAAGGAAATACCAAAATGCAGTCTAGCTCTTTTCAATGGCTGCAGTGAAGGGGCATAATCTCGGCTCACTATAGACTCAACCTCCCTGGTTCAAGTAATTCTCCCAGCTCAGCCTCCTGAGTAGCTGGAACTACAGGCATGGACCACCACACCTGACTAATTTTTATATTTTTGGTAGAGATGGGGTTTCACCATGTTGCCCAGGCTGGTCTCAAACTCCTAGACTCAAGCGATCGACCAGCCTCGGCCTCAAAAAGTGCTGAAATTATAAGTGTGAGCCACTATGCCTGGCTAAATCATTTTAATATACTGTACTACTTAATGAAATCTAAATGTTCAGAAGTCCAGCCTAAACATTTATAAAAATGTTGCAACTGCACTCTCATGCTAATAATGTAAATCATATTCACTGCAGATTTGATTAACGCCCAGAAGACGAGGTTGTAATCCCGCAAGTGTCTGTCTGCTTTCCTGACTTTCCTTAGTGACATCTCTCTCAACATCTCTCAGAGTAGCCGGTCTTGGCATATCACAGAAAGTCATTCAATCTCTCTCTAAAATTCTTTCAAAATAGTCATTAAGAAACAAAAATTTTCACAAACTTATCCAACTCATCTTTTAATGTTTTCCTTGAAGAAGACGAAAATGCCACCATCAGCCATGGTGGCTTACACTTATAATCCCAGCGTTTTGAGAGGCCAAGGCTGAAGGATCACTTGAGGCCAGGAGTTCAAGACCAGGCTGAGCAATGTGGAGGGACCATCTTTCTAGTATAATATTATTACATTTTTTAAATGCAACTATTTCACATATTTAGACACCTTTGTCACTATTGCTCAGTGGAAAGGCCTGTCTTGGTTTAGCAGAATTCCACAGGATGCCCTTTTATTTGATAAAGTGGGAAATACTGGGATCTGGTAGCTCATTCATCTAACTGCTAAAATAATACCACTCACGCGACACTTGGATTATTAACTTTTCAAAGAATTTGAAAGCCAAAAAAATCCATTTAACACTAAAGTTGAAAGTAACTTAAACTGTTTCACATTAAGAAAGCCTGTCAAGGCAGGGTGCAATGGCTCACGCCTATAATCCCAGCACTTTGGGAGACCTAGACGGGTGGATTACCTGAGGTCAGGAGTTTGAGACCTGCCTGGCCAACATGGTGAAACCCTGTCTATGTTAAAAAATACAAAAATTAGCTGGTTGTGGTGACACACACCTTCAGTCTCAGCTACTCTGAAGGCTGAGGCAGGAGAACTGTTTGAACCCAGGAGCGGAGCTTGCAGTGAGCTGAGACCTCTGCACTCCAGCCTGGGGGCAGAGGGGAGAAGAGAGAAAGAGAAAGAGAGAGGAAGGAGGGAAGGAGGAAAGGAGGGAAGGAGGGAAGGAGGAAAGGGAGAAAGGGAGGGAGGGAGGGAGGGAGGGAGGGAAGGAAGGTCACAATCTTGTTGTGCTGTAGGTGTTCACGTTCCAGCTTTTTGCCAAAAAACAAAGACATCCTTTCCGTATTACAAACTATTCCCTGACCACAATCTTTGTCGCATGCATTAAACCTTTTTGGGTGATGATAGAAAAGGGTGTGTTTTGTTTTATTATTATGACCTTCAAAAGAATAGCAAGTTATTCTGCTGTACTTCCAAAAACTGTAGCTGGGAAGAACAATATAGCAGAAAATTATTTTCAAGGACTCAGAAAACAAATGTATGGTACGTACTACACGTTGTCTGTTAAAATAGCCAACCATGGTGAAATCCCTTTGTGGGGAAAAGTAGGAATTTTTACAAATGCAAACGTAATGCTACTTCTCTGGGTATAACCACAGTAACAATGACACAGAAAAATATGTCAGAACCAGAGGAAAAATGGTGTTATATGCTCTGAAAATCAAAGCCTCCTATGGATTCTTACTCTGAGAGTGCCTAGAAATAAGAAGTTGAGTTTCATCGATAGCAGCATGAAATGCAGAGTGGGAAAAGCAGGAAGAAAGTTCTAGTAGTGGCCCAAGCTCAGTGGCCCACACTGGTAGCCCTAGAACTTTGGGAGGCCAATGTGGGTGGATTTCGGGAGTTCAGGAGTTTGAGACAAACCTGGGCAACATGATGAAACCCCGCCTTACCAGAAAAAAAAAAAAAAGAAAAAAAGAGAGAAGAAAAAAGAAAAAGAAAAGAAAAAAAAAAAAGAAACTTCTAGTAGCCACAGAAGTCAGTTACTTTGACCATGGGATATGATGTCAGAATTTCAGGAGTAACAGAAACAGCAGGAAAGCAGGCAGACAGATGGCAGAGATGTTTGCTGGAACCCTCAAGCCCTAAGAAAGAGTCTTGAATATGTTAACATCACTTTTGAACACTTTAGCGACCACAGCTCTCAGTCTGTGAGGAAAAGTCCTGCTGGCCATTGAGACTGGTGTGACAGACTGTCCTGCTCTGGGAAATGTGGAAGGGCTAAAATGGAAAAGCCTAGGTAGGGATGGTTTGGCTTCCCTGGGCCACATTGGAAGAATTGTCTTGGGTCACACATGAAATACACTAACACTAATGATAGCTGATGAGCTTAAAAAATGCAAACAATCTCATAATGTTTTAAGAAAGTTTACACATTTGTATTGGGCTGCACTTAAAGCTGTCCTGGGTCACATGTGGCCTGCTGGCCAAGGGTTGCACAAGCTTGGCCTAGGGTTTCTTGACGACATGAAAACTGTGATAGAGCATTCAAGCCCAAAGCATTGTTTTTTCACAATAGTTTTGGAGAGTAACCAATTCGCATTTTCTGCGTGGTTGTTCAGGTATCACAAGAAAAGCACCCCTGTGAAAGTGCCAGCTTCTGGGACAACAGCATAAGTCACGCCTTCAACCTCCAGTCCTCTGCAATGAACAAGGAGAAAACAATCGTGCTTCCTGTGGCCACCATGACACCTTTATCACAGCCCATGGGCCACGGAGTGACTCGGGCCCTGTCTGGCTCTTTCTTAAAATGTGCATTTTCACAGCACATGGGGGCAGTTGCCAGTGACGCTTGCTACTTCCCAAGGGAGCACTGATGCATTTCTAATACCAGGATGAAAACCAATACGAGACCATGGAGAGAAGTGACTTCTCAAATGCTAGTGCCTTGCAGATGTTGTGGCTTAATCTGTTTTTTTAAGAGACAGAGTCCTGCTCTGTCACCCAGGCTGGAGTGCAGTGGCGCAACTTTGTCTGCTGCAGTCTTAACCTCCTGGGCTCAAGCACTAATTCTCCCACCTGAGCCTCCTGAGTAGCTGGGACCACAGGCAAGTGTCACCACACCTGGCTAATTTTTAAAACCATTATTTGTAGAGATGGAGTCTTGCTAACATAGCAAGGCTGTTCTTGAACTCCCAGCCTCAAGCGATCCACCCACCTTGGTCTCCCAAATCGTCAGGATTACAGTCATGAGTCATGGCACCCAGCCATAGACTAAATCACTGTCCTAGTTGTGACCTCAGGACACCTCAGATTTGCCATGTCAGAGTTTGCATGGTCATCTGGTTTAATGATGATTAAACTGCTGTTGAAGATGCTTCATAGCAGTTCTTAAATTATCATGATGAGACATTAGCAATCGAGGCCCTCAAAGAGTTGCCCCAAATAAGTATAAGACAACAGAGCCTCTCACCAAAAAGATTCCCCCAGACTCATTTAAATACAGAAGGTGGTCGGGTGCAGTGGCTCATGCTTGCAATCCTAGCATTTTGGGAGGTGAAAGTGGGAAAATTGAGCCCAAGAGTTCAAGACCAGCCTGGGCAAAGTAGTGAGACTCTGTCTCTACAAAATATTCTAAAATTTCCCAGGGAAGGTGGTGCATGCTTGTAGTCCCAGCTACTCAGGAGACTGAGGTGGGAGGATCCTTTAAGCCTGGGAGATGGAGGCTGCAGTGAGCTGTGATTGTGCCCCTGTGCTCCCACCTGGGTGACAGAACAGAAGTGCCAGCCTAATGTCAGTTCTTAAAGGACAGGGCCAACTCAGGTATTTCTACATCACCATGAAGAACTCGCGGGGGTGGTGGAAGGAAGTAGATACTGAAGTCATCTTTTTCAGAAGTTATCACCTGTTTGTTCCAGAAAAGATTAAACTGAGGCATCCCTCTCCTGGTGTCTTCTCCCCCAAACTCCTCCACAGCTTATTTTAAGATTCCAGAGCAAAAACAATAGCAGAGTTGTCATGGTCACAAATAACTGATGGCCACAAATGCATGATTATCAACATAAGATCATTTATATTTTAAAGGGGGTGTACCAAATTAGTAAAACATGCATACACAGGTCAACAGAGGTTGCTGTAGAGATGGTCAGCTATACTGCACCCAGTTTTATTCTTTGTCATTGCTTGGAAGTACATTCACTGTAATTCTCATCTTCCCAGAATGCTAAAACATGCATGCACACACACAGGCTAGACAACAGTCGAGTGTCATGTTCCTATAACATTTAGGTGATGCTCTTATTTCATTTGTGCTCTTGGAACCATGAAAACTCAGAGCTGCAGGAACTCTCTGTTCAGAGTATTATTCAATTCATTACTTTTATAGCTGTAGAGAATGAGGTCAAGGCCAGAATGGAGGCTAGGAGGAGGGTCCTTCCTGTTAGGAAGCAGGCAACAGAGCAGGAGGTGAGCACTGGGTAAGCTGGCATTACCACCTGAGCTCTGCCTCCTGTCAGATCGGTGGCAGCATTAGATTCTCATAGGAGCACCAACTCTATTGTGAACTGTGCAGGTTCTTCTTATGAGAATCTAATGCCTGATGATCTGTCACTGTCTCCCATCACCCCCAGATAGGACAGTCTAGTTGCAGGGAAACAAGATCAGGACTCTCACTGATTTTACTTTATGTTGAGTTGTACAATTATTTCATTACTTATTACAATGTATTAATAATAATGAAAATAAAGCACATAATAAATGTAATGTGCTTGAATCATCCTGAAACCATCCTCCCCAGTCCCTGTCCATGGAAAAATTATCTTTCATAGAACTGGTCCCTGGTGCCAAAAAGGTTGGAGACTGCTGATCTAGAATAACTAACTGATTTCTAGAGTTTACCCTACCCACATAACTCATTCCTTTGAATGATAGCAATACATTTCCTTTCTTCACTTTTAATTTATTTTTATTTTTTGAGACAGGGTGTTAGTTACCCAGAATGGAGTGCAGTGGCACCATCTTAGCTTATGGCAGCCTAGAACCTACTGGGCTCAAGCAATCCTCCTGGCTCAGTCTCCCAAGTAGCTGGGACCACAGATGCATGCCATCATGCCTAGCTAAAATTTTTTTTTTTTTTTGGTAGAGATGAGCTCTCACTATGTTGCCCAGGCTGATCTCCAACTCCTGGGCTCAAGTGATCCACCTGCCCCACCCAAAGTCCTGGGGTTCCAGACATGAGCCACCAGGCCTGGCTCACATTTCCTTTTCTTTTTTTTAAAGCTTATGAATATGAATATAATCATATTCATTAGAACTGAAAAGTGAAATGTAGTTTTCTTTTCTGTAAACAGATAAAATTGCTTTTAGGTATATGTTTGAAGAAAGAGTGTGGCTCTGGAGAGAAGGTCTAGCTAAAGGTACCCCTACTTCCTACAAGAACTTGGGCAATATGTCCAGCCTCCTGAGCAGCTGCTCTATCATCTGTGACATAAGAGTGATCAATACCACATCCCAGAGTGTTATCACAGAGGACAAATGAGAATCTACCTGAAAGCCCTTTGTAATTTCTGAAGTCCCATATACATTATTGCTTTGATGAGATTAGAGCAGTGCACATTTTTAAATAATTATTAAACTATTTTGGTGACTTATGCTTGTAATCTCAGCACTTTGGGAGACCAAGGTGGGAGGATGGCTTAAGCCCAAGAGTTCCAGACCAGCCTGGGCAACATGGTTAGACCCTGTCTCTACAAAAAATACAAAAATTAGCCAGACATAGTGGTGGATGCCTGTAGTCCCAGCTACTCAGGAGGCTGAGATGGATGGGTCACCTGATCCTGGGAGATTGAAGCTGCAGTGAACCATGCTCATGCCACTGCACTCCAATCTGGACCACAGAGTGAGACCCTGTTACCAAAATAAAAGAGTCAAAGTTGGGAAGGGAAGGGAAGGGAAGGGAAGGGAAGGGAAGGAAGGAAGGAAGGGCAAAAATGAGGTTAAAGCTGGAGAGAGGGGCAGGAAAGGCAGTAGTGTTACCAAAATAACACAAAATTTGCTGGCTTCAGAAGAATTTCCTTTTGGAAAGAGAACAATCCTCTCTACCTCTGCCCCATTACCAGCTGGGCACAGAGAAGCCTACTGCCTGGGAAAGAGAGAAGCAGAAAATAACCTCAGCCAGATTAGTGCTATAGAAAACCAAGACCAAAATGTTGTCAGGTTCTAGGGTAAGAAGCAGCAAGATTCCAGAGCTCTTCAGAAGTTAGGATGTAGATTTTCTATGGCAATGGGAGAAAAACTGGATGGTCCCTTGAAACCCTGGTTTCAAACATTGTTCATTTTTAACAATACCAAAAAGCTATATTTACACTTAAGTTTTCTTCTATGGTGTTGTTACATATTGTTTTTACCATTTCCTAGAGTAAGTAACACAGGCAGTGATCAAATCAGTGGGGTGGCTGGTGAATGCATGTGGACCATGACCAGCCATGCATTGCATTCTACGGAAACTTTAACTGAAGATTTAGAAATAGTGAGGGGTTACATGCCATTTCTGTAAAGGTCACCCATGTGCTACTCATTTTCCCTGCTTTTCTATTCCCCCTTCTTGTTTTCATCTACCTTTCTCTCTTTATAATTTCTGTATCTCTCTCCCCTATCACCTTATTACACTGAAAGAATGAGCAATTTTTAAAAGGTGCAACAAGAAAAAGTTTAAAAACATATAAATATGCATGCTGACATCCATTTTCGTCCAGTTAAGGAAACTTTTTTTTTTTTTTTTGTGAGATGGAGTCTCGCTCTGTCGCCCAGGCTGGCGTGCAGTGGCGCGATCTCGGCTCACTGCAAGCTCTACCTCCCCAGTTCATGCCATTCTCCTGCCTCAGTCTCCCGAGTAGCTGACACTACAGGCTCCCGCCACCATGCCCGGCTAATTTTTTGTAGTTTTAGTAGAGACGGGGTTTCACCGTGTTAGCCAGGATTATCTCGATCCCTGACCTGTGATCCACTCGCCTCAGCTTCCCAAAGCACTGGGATTTACAGGCGTGAGGCACTGCACCCGGCCCAGTTAAGGAAACTTTTTAAATGATGAGGTTTATGTTGGCACACACGCAAACAAACAAACAGCAACTACTACAAAAAACCTATAAGGATTTCACATGATGGATTATCTTTTTTTTGGATTTAAAGAATTATACAAATCCAACAGTGTTAAAAGTAATAAATGTATGTATGTGGATTTTCTACAATCCGTGTTCCTGTCGCTTAGTACCTAGGATTAGAAACTTATCAAGGCTGCTTAGCCTCCTTACGCGTTTGCAGCCCGCTCTGCGACGCCCCCTCTGTTGCGCTGCGTGGCAGGCGTGCTGCGCTCAGCCCTGGCCAGCCTCAGCGCTGCCACGCCCAATTCGCCTTTCCCGCAGTTCCTGTAGCGGCGCCTGGGCCACAGGCCTGGCACTTCTGGCTGCTAAGAGTGTGCGCAGGGTGTGCAGGGCGGTCCCATCTCCTGCGGCCTGGAGGCTGTGGCTGCAGCATGGCTGCGCACAAAAGGAGACAAAGCTTTTGCTGATTTCTTAAGTGATGAAATGAAGAAGGAAAGGAAAATCCAGAAGCATAAGACCCTCCCTAAGATGTCTGGACGTTGGGAGCTGGAATTGAATGGGACAGAAGCTAAATTAATGTGGAAAGTTGCCAGGGAAAAGATTACTGTCACTTTCAACATTAACACGGCATTCCACCAACATTTGACGACGAAAAGGAACTCTCGCAAGGACAGAAGGTTGAAGAACAGGAGCCTCAATTGACATCCACTCCCAATTTTGTGGTTGAAGTTATAGAGAATGATGGCAAGAAGGCCCTTGTGCTGGACTGTCACTATCCAGAGGATGAGATTGGACAAGAAGAGAAGGCTGAGAGTGACATTTTTTCTATCAGAGAAGTTAGCTTTCAGTCCACTGGCGAGTCTGAATGGAAGGACGCTAATAATACACTCAACACAGATTCCCTGGACTGAGCCTTATACGACCATCTAGTGGATTTCCTTGTGGACCAGGGGGTGGACAACACTTTTGCAGATGAGTTGGTGGAGCTCAGCACAGCCCTGGAGCAACAGGAGTACATTACTTTTCTTGAAGACCTCAAAAGTTTTGTCAAGAACCAGGAAAGTAGACAAACACTGAAAGCTGTAGTATTATGGCAGGTGTTAGCCAGTGAACCAATCCTACTCTGAAGCCAGACACATGTACTTTTAAATGATTATCCTAATATCATGGGAAAAAAATAGCAAATTTAAATAATTTCTTTTGCACTGTCATTTATTATCTTTTTTTCTGTAAAAATCCATTATTTCTAGATTTTTGTATAACATAATAGAAAATAAAATTGGTTTATCTCCTCCCCAAAAAAAGTTAAGGCAAAAGTTTGAATAATTACTGAGTCAACTAAGCTTCTATCTCAAGAAATGAGAAAAAGAAGAGTAAAGTACATGTGTAAAAGTTGGGGGAAAGCACTTCTGCTTGCGGCCAAGGTGGAGCAACAAGGACAAGACTTACCACCTGCTGGAAACAATAGAGCCAGATAAAATACATGCAATGACAGTTTTCAAAACAGTGAACATTAGAAAATGAAGGGCAGTGGATACAAATGAGGTGAGCCTGTTAGCATTGGCTACTCCGTCCAGGTCTGCAGCAACCTCAATTCTTGCCTCCTCAGAATAAAGAATTTGACTGACGGGCATAAGGCAGAGAAAGAAACCGAGACAAGTTTGAGATTAGGAGTGAAAGGAAATAAAGTACACTTGGAAGAAAGCCAGCTGGGCAACTTGAGAGATCATATGCACCACTCACCCTTTCACTTGGGCTTTTATACATTGGCATGCTTCTGGGGGATTGTGTCTCTTCTCCCCTGATTCTGCCATTTTCCATTACTCTGCATGTATACTCTGCCCATTTGCCCAACTCCTGAGATCTTATTGGGAAGCTGCTGATCACTGTCTTCACATGTTTCTATCTATCAAGAGACTGCCTTTCCCATGGGCCCACTGAGACCCATTAATTTTTACTTTATTTTTATTTTATTTGTTTTTGTTTTGAGACAGAGTCTTGCTCTGTCACCCAGGCTGGAGTGCAGTGGCGCGATTTCGGCTCACTGCAACCTCCGTCTCCCAGGTTCAAGAGATTCTTCTGCCTCAGCCTCCTGAGTAGCTGAGATTATAGGTATGCACAACGAGACCCAGCTAATTTTTGTATATTTAGTATGGATGGGGTTTCGCCATGTTGGCCAGGCTGGTCTCGAACTCCTGACCTGAGGTGATCTGCCTGTCTCGGCCTCCCAGAGTGCTGGGATTACAGGAGTGAGCCACCACACCTAGCCCAATTGCTATGATGTAACAATGGCCTGACCATCACCTGATGGTCACCTGACATTCCTGGGGGTGGGGAGCCTCTCTCATGTCTGCCTGACTACTTATTGCTCATGTCTGCCTGACTACCTACTATAACAAGTCCTAGGAATTTCCAGGTTCCGTGCCTTAACCTATTTTCCAGCCCACTGCTCAGAGGAGAACCCAGGCAGAGCCTGGCAGACTCCCCAAATTGAGGAGACAGAGCTGAGAGTCCACAGAGACCAGCACAGCTAGAGTTCATAAGACAGAGAATCAGAGATGAGAGACCTGCTGACAGAGAACCCTAGAGACTGGCAGAGGGTCCTCCCAGCATCTTCAGCAGAGTATCAATCACTGCATGTGTATGAAGACACTACTTGAGGCTGGGGCAAGAGCCATCCGAAAGGATTGTAGGAAATGGTGCTGAGCCGTCACTCACACAGGGTGGGTAACAGTGGCTGATCTCACCAGCCAAATTAGAAATGCTCATAATTCACAGGTCATTGGATACAGAACTCAACAACTCATGAAAACAAGACCTGAAAGGATCAAACTGTTTCTAAGAAAATAAAATGTGTCATACAACCAAAGCAATCTGCAGGTTCAGTTTTATCCCTATCAAAATACCAGTGATGGCTGGGTGCAGTGGCTCAGGCCTGTAATCCCAGCACTTTGGGAGGCCGAGGAGGAATGATCTCTTGATCCCAAGAGTTCAAGACCACCCGGGGCAATATAGTAAGACATTATGTCTATGAAAAAATCAAAGAAATAGTTGGGTGTGGTGGTGCACAACTGTGGTCCCAGCTACTTGAGAGGCACTTACAGGAAGATCACTTGAGCCAGGGAGATTGAGGCTGCAGTGAGCCATGATCATGACACTGCACTCCAACCTGGGCAACAGAGTTAGACTGTGTCTCAAAAAACAAAAAATACCAAGGAGGCCAGGTGGCTCATGCCTGTAATCCCAGCATTTTGGGAGGTTGAGGTGGGTGGATCACTCGAGGCCAGGAGTTTGAGACCAGCCCGGCCATCATGGTTAAACCCCATCTCTACTAAAAATACAAAAGTTATCTGGGTGTTGTGGTGCACATCTGTAGTCTCAGCTTGTCAGAGGCTGAGGCACAAGAATCACTTTGACCCAGGGGGCAGAGATTGCAGTGAGGCGAGATTGTGCCACCGTGCTCCAGCCTGTGCAACAGAGTGAGACTCTGTCTTTAAAAAGAAAAAAATATGGCCAAGGGTGGTGGCTTATGCCTGTAATCCCAGCACTTTGGGAGACCGAGGCAGGTTGATCATGAGGTCAGGAGATCAAGATCATCCTGGTTAACACAGTGAAACCCTGTCTCTACTAAAAATACAAAAATAAATTAGCTGGGCGTGGTGGCAAGTGCCTGTAATCCCAGCTACTTGAGAGGCTGAGGCAGGAGAATTGCTGGGACCCGTGAGGCACAAGTTGCAGTGAGCTGAGATGGCACCACTGAACTCTACTCTGGGCGACAGAGCAAGACTCCATCCTCAAAAAAAAAAAAAAAAATTAACAGAAATAGAAAAAACAAACCTAAAATTTATATGGAATCACAAAAGATCCAGAATATCCAGTCTGTCCCTGGATCTAAGGAACAAGACAATAAAAAAAGAGACTCCTAAAATCCAAGAAATCTTGAGCAAAAAGAAGAAAGCTGGAGGTATCACATTAAACCACTTCAAAATTTATCATAAATCTATAGTAACCCAAACAGCATGGTACTGGCATAAAACCAGACACACAGGCAAATGCAACAGAATAGAGAGCCAACAAATGCATCCATGTATTTACAGCCAACTGATTTTCTACAAAGGTGCCAGAAACACACAACAGGGAAAGGACAGTTGCTTTAAAAAAATGGTCTTGGGGAAACTGGATATTCACATAAAGAAGAATGAAATCAGACCTTTGTCTCATATGAGACACAAAAGTCAAATCAAAATAGATTAAAGGCTTACATGAATGTCCTGAAACTACGAAACTACTAGAAGAAAACATAGGGAATAAATTTCATGACACTGTTCTGGACACTGAATTTTTGAATAGGATCTCAAAGGCAGAAGCAATGAAAGCAAAAATAAAATGGGATGACGTGAAACTAAAAAGCTTCTGCACAGCAATGGAAATAATCCACAGAATGAAGAGACAACCTACAGAATGAGAGAAAATATTTGCAATCCATGCATCTCTGAGGAGTTAATATTCCAAATATGTAGGGAACTCGACTCAATAGCAAATC
>DAKLCV010002305.1:0-21414 GCA_030247045.1 Colobus guereza
AGTTCTTCTTCTGGCATTGTTTGAACAAATTCTACTTGTCCTGGTCCATTCTAGTTTTTCTGTTTCTCAGTCTGTCGTCTATTAAAATCATGTATACATTTCTCACAGTTCATGAGGTGATGTTCTGGTTCCCAAGTGTCATCCTGTTTGTCATAACCTTTCCACCGAACCAAATACATTGTATTCCCATTTTTGTCTTGTCTTTTGTCAACAATTGTTTCAACCTCGAACTCCTGAGAAGCCATGAAGAAAGACACAGGGTTGGAGCAGTTGCTGTGCCAACTTTGTTTCAGTTGCCTCTCCACTGCGCCACTTCTTTCTGCCTCCAGTGCTTCACCAGGTTCTGCGTATGAATGAGTCCCTAGTGGAACAGCTTAGGCTTTGTCTCATGGTGCATGATAGCTTGCTCAGTAGCCTCAGAGAAGAGTAGTTAAATCCACAGCCCCTATCCTCGTTTGTAGTACAGAAAGCATGCTTCCTGCCAGTTACTGTTTTGTGTTTCTTTGTTTAATTGTGGTTGCTATGACGATTATATTGAACATTCTAATGTTATAACAATTTTAAAGTTATACTAGCTTACATTTAGTAACATGCAAAACCGTTACTCCCATGTAACTTAACTGCACTGTTTCATTTACTGAATTATCAAAATTATACCTTTATGCATTGCATGTCAAAATGAAAGTTAGTCGTAGGTTTTTTTTTTTTTTTTTTTTTTTTTTTTTTTTTTTTTTTTTTTTTTTTTTTTTTTTTTTTTTTTTTTTTTTTTTTTTTTTTTTTTTTTTTTTTTTTTTTTTTTTTTTTTTTTTTTTTTTTTTTTTTTTTTTTTTTTTTTTTTTTTTTTTTTTTTTTTTTTTTTTTTTTTTTTTTTTTTTTTTTTTTTTTTTTTTTTTTTTTTTTTTTTTTTTTTTTTTTTTTTTTTTTTTTTTTTTTTTTTTTTTTTTTTTTTTTTTTTTTTTTTTTTTTTTTTTTTTTTTTTTTTTTTTTTTTTTTTTTTTTTTTTTTTTTTTTTTTTTTTTTTTTTTTTTTTTTTTTTTTTTTTTTTTTTTTTTTTTTTTTTTTTTTTTTTTTTTTTTTTTTTTTTTTTTTTTTTTTTTTTTTTTTTTTTTTTTTTTTTTTTTTTTTTTTTTTTTTTTTTTTTTTTTTTTTTTTTTTTTTTTTTTTTTTTTTTTTTTTTTTTTTTTTTTTTTTTTTTTTTTTTTTTTTTTTTTTTTTTTTTTTTTTTTTTTTTTTTTTTTTTTTTTTTTTTTTTTTTTTTTTTTTTTTTTTTTTTTTTTTTTTTTTTTTTTTTTTTTTTTTTTTTTTTTTTTTTTTTTTTTTTTTTTTTTTTTTTTTTTTTTTTTTTTTTTTTTTTTTTTTTTTTTTTTTTTTTTTTTTTTTTTTTTTTTTTTTTTTTTTTTTTTTTTTTTTTTTTTTTTTTTTTTTTTTTTTTTTTTTTTTTTTTTTTTTTTTTTTTTTTTTTTTTTTTTTTTTTTTTTTTTTTTTTTTTTTTTTTTTTTTTTTTTTTTTTTTTTTTTTTTTTTTTTTTTTTTTTTTTTTTTTTTTTTTTTTTTTTTTTTTTTTTTTTTTTTTTTTTTTTTTTTTTTTTTTTTTTTTTTTTTTTTTTTTTTTTTTTTTTTTTTTTTTTTTTTTTTTTTTTTTTTTTTTTTTTTTTTTTTTTTTTTTTTTTTTTTTTTTTTTTTTTTTTTTTTTTTTTTTTTTTTTTTTTTTTTTTTTTTTTTTTTTTTTTTTTTTTTTTTTTTTTTTTTTTTTTTTTTTTTTTTTTTTTTTTTTTTTTTTTTTTTTTTTTTTTTTTTTTTTTTTTTTTTTTTTTTTTTTTTTTTTTTTTTTTTTTTTTTTTTTTTTTTTTTTTTTTTTTTTTTTTTTTTTTTTTTTTTTTTTTTTTTTTTTTTTTTTTTTTTTTTTTTTTTTTTTTTTTTTTTTTTTTTTTTTTTTTTTTTTTTTTTTTTTTTTTTTTTTTTTTTTTTTTTTTTTTTTTTTTTTTTTTTTTTTGCCTCATCCTCCCGAGGAGCTGGGACTAAGAAGACAGATAAGACAGATAAGAAGTCCACTGGTTATTTTGGAAGGTCCCTTTTGCGTGACTAGCTACTTCCCTTGCTTCTCTTGAAAATCCTCAAAATTCTCTTTTTATTTGTTCTAGACAGTAATTATCAGGTAATTCTGAGTTTGTTTCTTTGAGTTTCTGTTACTTGGAGTGTGTTTAACCTTTTGGGTGCTTATTTATTGTCTTAAATTGTTGCATTTTTTACAAGTATTTCTTTAAATTGTCTCCTTGATTCTTTGTCTCTTCCTTTGAACTTCCAAAATGCATAATTATGGCTGCTTGTTTTTGTCCATCAGGTTTCTAAGTTGACCCATTCCAGCCTGTGTTGTTGACCACTATATTGTTGACGGCTGCCATGGGTGTGTATCACAGTGTGAGGCCAGTTTGTCAGTTGGTCTCGGAAGAATGATGCATCCCAGAGCTCAATTCCCAGACTTCAATCCTTGCAGTCTCATTAGTGCACCACAATGTAGCAATCTCTAATTGTGAGGCATGACCAAGAAAATGAAGGAAATGGATGCAAACAGTTGGAAGCAAAACTTTTAAAAGTGAAAGTAAAAAAACTCTTCACAGTGGTTGACCTACTATGAGGCTGGGATTTACTGTTTCTAAAGGCAGAGAAGGAAAGGAATGGTGTCATGGGGTAAGCATTTTTCAGCTGGACCCTGAACCTTGTACTTGTATTCATCGCGACATGAAGTGATGACTTACAGAAGCTACTGAGCTCAGCCTTGCCACTTGACTGTGAACTAAGAAGGAGTTGAAGTGTCAGCTTGGCCTGAGACGTTGGCCTGGGACCAATCACAGGCTGAAGTAATGTCTCATGGCCACAATAATTAAGGAGTCTTGATGATGCAAAGTTCAAGTAGGAAGAAATGGTTAATAAGCAAAAGAAGAAAGCTCTCCCGAATAAAGCTATAATATTAAAAAAAGAAAAAAGACAACCAAACCAGCCAGGCACGGTGGCTCATGTCTATAAGCCCAGTGCTCTGGGAGGCTGATGAAAGTGGATCATGAGGTCAGGAGGTGGAGATCATCCTGGCTAACATGGCAAAACTGCATGTCTACCAAAAATACAACAACAACAACAGCAAGAAAAAGCCAGGTCTGACAGCAAGAACCTGTATTCCAAGGTATTGAGGAGGCTGAGACAGGAGACTAGTATGAAACTTGGAGGTAGAGCTGGCAGTTAGCTGAGATCACACCACTTCACTCCAGCCTGGGGGACAGACAAAGACTCGGTCTCAAAAATTAAAAAATCAGTAAATAACAGGTTCTGGAAAGGATATGGAGAAATAGGAACACTTTTACATTGTTGGTGGGACTGTAAACTAGCTCACATTGTGGAAAGCAGTGTGGTGATTCCTCAAGGATCTAGAACAAGAAATACCATTTGACCCAGCCATCCCACTACTGGGGACACACCCAAAGGATTGTAAGTCCTGCTGCTGCACCATTCACAATAACAAAGACTTGGAATCAACCCAAATATCCATCAGTGACAGACTGGATTAAGAAAATGGGGCACATATAAAACATATAATACTATGTAGCCACAAAAAAGGATGAGTTTGCGTCCTTTGTAGGGACATGGATGCAGCTCGAAACCATCATTCTCAGCAAACTATCGCAAGAACAGAAAACCAAATAACAGCATGTTCTCACTCATAGGTGGGAATTGAACAATGAGGTCACTTGGACATGGGAAGGGGAACATTACACACCGGGTCCTATAGTGGGGATGGGGAGCGGGGAGGGATAGCATTAGGAGATATACCTAGTGTAAATGATGAGTTAATGGGTGCAGCACACCAACATGGCTTATGTATACATATGTAACAAACCTGCACCTTGTGCACATGTACCCTAGAACATAAAGCATAATATTAAAAAAAGAAAAAAAGACAACCAAACTAATTGTAAGTACACTATGAATGAAATTCAAAGCCATTTCCCTGTCACTGGCAGGAACACAATTTTTATTTTTTTGATGTAAATTCCAGTGGTAATCAGGAATATAGAGGCAATTTGTATACTAATCACAGTAAGTTATTTTCTTCAGGCAGAAAACTAGTTCTCCTCTTCAAATAGAAATTACATATGCAATCAAAAACATTTTATTTTCAAGTTCTTAATAAAGTATATGTTAGTTAAGATTAAATCTTTGTGACTATCTCATCACTTCACTAACTCATATTTCAAACTGCATGAATAAAAAATTATAATATAATAAATGAATGCTCTTCTATATTTCCATATATTAAAAACCAATATTCTAAGGTAGAGATATCATACATATTTTACCTTGAAATAACTAAACCAAAAGGCAACACATTCATATAAATTAGAGCTAATGATTTTACAAAAAATGGAAGAAGACTGAAGAAAGAGGTTTGACACATTTGATAGCTTGTAAGAAAAAATCCTACAAGCCAAACAGAAATTACTTGTCATAAGAAGCAAATGTAAATGCTTACACTAGGTAGGGTTTACATTTTGAGAAATCTGTGTTTGCAGAATCCGTGGATGTAAAAGGTCACTTAATTCTTGTAAATTAGAAAACAATACTGATGCTGACACTGATGCTTATGTGGTCCCATATAGCCACTACTGTCTGACTGTGTTACTGCTCTGATGTTTTCTTTTATACTATTAAGCAGAGTTTCATGTGGGTAAATTGAAGATATATGATGAACAATAATAACAGCGGCTGATATTTATAGCACTTAAAGAAGAGTCAATAGAATAAAAGACGCACAGATATTAGTAAGTTTAGTTCTCACATTTTTCTTATTATTATCTTTTTGACACAGAGTTTCACACCATTCCCTAAGCTGCAGTGCAATGGCAGGGTCCCTGCTCACTGTAAACTATGCCTCCCAGATTCAAGGAATTCAACTGCCGCAACCTCCCCACTAGCTAATTTTACAGGCATCTGGCACAAGGCCTGGCTAATTTCTGTATTTTTAGCAGAGATGGGGTTTCACCCTTTTGACCAGGCCAATCCCAGTGTCTTATGAAAAATGTTAAGATCTATGTATAGTTACTTTAAGAGGTGTGCATTAAAAGTGAGAGAAAGGATGAAAACAAATTGTTCCAATTCTGAGAGATGTCAATAGCAGACAGTATGATGTTCTAAATAAACCACAATCTAAATGACAGCAAGGTTCACAACAGTACAGACAGCTTGAAGGTGAGAAGTTATGAAGGCCAAGAAAGACATCCATGTCAGTTAACATACAACATCTTCAAAGATATTTTATCATTCCGTCTCCCGAACAAGTTCCAAAGAGACAAAATGGAATGGGTAGGCTGAAAGAATGAAATCTGTTTGTGAAACTATGCATGGTTGTTAAAATCTGTTGTAGCCACAAAAGATGAAGCCACTTTTTACTTCAACAGGTATCTATAGTAGAAAACATGTAAAGTTTTCTTCAATCAACTCTTCAATATTCGATCATTAAATTGAAATTTATTTTTGATGAGAGATGAAAACAATCTGTGAGACATTTTATATCCAAAATTAGTCATTTAACAAGAATCATTTTTCTTCAAGTCAGTCACCATGCTTTGTCAATATTACTTTCCTTTAAACCAGTTATCATCCTGACTACCTGTCTGTTACCACTGAAACAGTAAAGAGAAACCAGAAGTTCATTTTGTGGATGAGCACAAGCAATTCTAATGTCTTCTGGTTCTGTTCAATTACATCTTATTTTTCTGAAAACTGAACAAAGCGTAACTTCTATCACATTTTACAGCAATGTGGATTTGTCCCTTTAATTGGATGTACTGTTCCAAAGAACCAAGAAGATTTTGATGCTTGTTAGGGTCCACATTTAAGGTGATAACAGATTTTTCACATTTATACCAAAAGGGATTATTAACGAAACAGACTACAAACATATATTCTTCACATTTTTGTTTTGTTTTGTTTTGTTTTGTTTTCCTGTGAAGACAATAGAAAATTGTCTTTCACAAACATGGTCCCTGGTGCCAATAGATTGGAAGCAATCACATATAGATGCATGAACATGTAAATTATTGAGTGGAAGATTCAAACACAGAAATTCATAGTGTTATAACAGTTAGAACAGCAATCATTAAAAAGTCAGGAAACAACAGGTGCTGGAGAGGATGTGGAGAAATAGGAACACTGTTGCACTGTTGGTGGGATTGTAAGCTAGTTCAACCATTATGGAAAACAGTATGGCGGCTCCTCAAGGATCTAGAACTAGATGAACCATATGACCCAGCCATCCCATTACTGGGTATGTACCCAAAGGATTATAAATCATCCTTCTATAAAGACACATGCACACGAATGTTTATTGCAGCATTATTCACAATAGGAAAGACTTGGAATCAACCCAAGTATCCATCCGTGACAGATTGGATTAAGAAAATGTGGCACATATACACCATGGAATACTATGCAGCCATAAAAAAGGATGAGATTGTGTCCATTGTAGGGACATGGATGCAGCTGGAAACCATCATTCTTAGCAAACTATCACAAGAACAGAAAACCAAACACCGCATGTCCTCACTCATCGGTGGGAACTGAACAATGAGATCACTTGGACTCGGGAAAGGGAACATAACACACCGGGGCCTATCATGGGGAAGGGGGAGGGTGAAGGGATTACATTGGGAGTTATACCTGATGTAAATGACGAGTTGATGGGTGCTGACGAGTTGATGGGAGCAGCACACCAACATGGCAGAAGTATACATTGTAACAAACCTGCATGTTATGCACATGTACCCTAGAACTTAAAATATAATAATAATAAAAATAAATAAATAAAACAAAAAAGAATTTGAATGAGCAAAAACAGAAATGTTGACTAGATTTCAGGAAAAAAATTGTTTTGAGTAGATCAAGGAAATGAAATTATCTTGTTGACCAGGGAAAAAGGAGCATTAATCACCCATAAGGCTATGGAACTGAAATAGGTAAATAAGAATTACATAAGCAAGTTACACTTACAAGCCTAGGTTTAGAGTTTAGCTATGGAATCTAGAAACTTGTACTGAGAGATATAATGGGCAGTCACTGCATTACAGGTGTACTACAGACATTTAAAAGAAATCTAAGTGATATGCTAATACAGGGAAGGGAGCTGCTATGAGTGAAACACAAGGCAGCCCAGAAATCAGAAGATCTTGTGTTCTTTCTACCTGTGAGATATCTAAGAAGTACCTTCTTGAAAGAAAAATAAATTCTTATGAAGTGGTGCAGCTTGTTTTAGGAACTAGAAAGAGCTAAATACTAGAGTATATAGTAAAAAGTTGTGTGACAGTGTTTTATTTTCATGCATGCCACAAATTAGGCTTTGATAAAATGAGCATAACAAAGCAAAAAAATCAAGATGCTATTACCCTTTTTGTGTGTGTGTAAGGGTGGGGCGGGGCAGCGCTTCTCTTCACTGCTAAGGTTGGAGTACAGCAACACAATCACAGCTCAGGAAATGTTTTCACCTCAGTGTCCCAGGTAGCAGGGAATACTGGTGCAGACAATTACACTCAACTGACTTTGTGCATCTTAATAGATATCACCACATTCCTCAGGCTGGTTTTGAACTCCCGAAATCAAGTAATCTGCCTGCCTTGGCTCCCCAAAGTGCTACGACTACCAGTGTGAAGGAAAGTGCCTGGCCTAATTGAATTTTTCAAATCTAAAGAAGGTCCTAGTGTGGTTGGTGACTTTTGTATGATGCTGAATATCTATATGATTACAAGTTTGAAAATATACATATACATAACATATGTATGCACATACATAAAGTTATACACTGTATGGCAACTTCTAGAAGTATTCCATATATATTTTTTCTTTCAAGGCTAGAAAGGGGTACTTTCTTGTCAGTGATGGAAATGTTCATTTGTTAAGAAAAGGTGCTTATTTGATGATGAGTAATGCTGATCTTTGCGATGATGATTATACATAATCTCACGGAAAGCACTACTTTAGAAACTAAAAGATATCATTGATGGAGTAATCTAATTTGAAAACTGTAATGAAGGAACTTTAACTGAACACCAAAAGTCACTGAATAAAATGACATTTTACCTTACCAAGTGGCTGACACTACAGGCTCAAACCACCACACTTGAATATATTTTTGCATTTTCATGGAGACATGGTTTTGCCATGTTCCCCAAGCTTATACAGTAATTTTTATTATGTGTGATGACAGCACCACAGTCAAATTTTTAAGGAAAAACTTTAGAGATAGATTGAAGCATTTATACAAATAAAATAATATCCTTGAGATTTGCTTCATTAGAGAACTGTTAAATCAAGAAAATGGCCATATTTTAATGTTCTGGTTATACAGAGAGTATAAATTTCTTTATAATAAGAAATTAATTATGTCTTAAGAGATGAAAGTATACGTGGCCTGTCTTTGCTGTGACAATTTTAACCCCTTTCCATTGGGATAAGAATAGTAGAAATTACCAGGAAAGACCATATAATATTGCTATTGTTTAAACATTTAACATTAAATTCATTATAGATTTTAAGATATATTTTAAAATTTTAGTTTGTGTAGAGATGATTTTATTTTATTTTATTTATTTATTTATTTATTTATTTATTTATTTATTTATTTATTTATTTATTTATTTATTTATTTATTTATTTATTTATTTATTTATTTATTTATTTATTTATTTATTTATTTATTTATTTATTTATTTATTTATTTATTTATTTATTTATTTATTTATTTATTTATTTATTTATTTATTTATTTATTTATTTATTTATTTATTTATTTATTTATTTATTTATTTATTTATTTATTTATTTATTTATTTATTTATTTATTTATTTATTTATTTATTTATTTGTAAATAAGAATTACATAAGCAAGTTACACTTACAAGCCTAGGTTTAGAGTTTAGCTATGGAATCTAGAAACTTGTACTGAGAGATATAATGGGCAGTCACTGCATTACAGGTGTGCTACAGACATTTAAAAGAAATCTAAGTGATATGCTAATACAGGGAAGGGAGCTGCTATGAGTGAAACACAAGGCAGCCCAGAAATCAGAAGATCTTGTGTTCTTTCTACCTGTGAGATATCTAAGAAGTACCTTCTTGAAAGAAAAATAAATTCTTTTTTTTTTTTTTTTTTTTGAGACAGTCTCGCTCTGTCACCCAGGCTGGAGTGCAGTGGCCAGATCTCAGCTCACTGCAAGCTCTGTCTCCCGTGTTGACGCCATTCTCCTGCCTCAGCCTCCCGAGTAGATGGGACTACAGGCGCCCGCCATCTCGCCCGGCTAGTTTTTGTATTTTTTAGTAGAGACGGGGTTTCACCGTGTAGCTCAGGATGGTCTCGATCTCCTGACCTTGTGATCCGCCCGTCTCGGCCTCCCAAAGTGCTGGGATTACAGGCTTGAGCCGCCGCACCCGGCCTAGAAAAATAAATTCTTATGAAGTGGTGCAGCTTGTTTTAGGAACTAGAAAGAGCTAAATACTAGAGTATATAGTAAAAAGTTGTGTGACAATGTTTTATTTTCATGCATGCCACAAATTAGGCTTTGATAAAATGAGCATAACAAAGCAAAAATATCAAGATGGTATTACCCTTTTTGTGTGTGTGTAAGGGTGGGGCCGGGCAGCGCTTCTCTTCACTGCTAAGGTTGGAGTACAGCAACACAATCACAGCTCAGGAAATGTTTTCACTTCAGTGTCCCAGGTAGCAAGGAATACTGGTGCAGACAATTACACTCAACTGACTTTGTGCATCTTAATAGATATCACCACATTCCTCAGGCTGGTTTTGAACTCCCGAAATCAAGTAATCTGCCTGCCTTGGCTCCCCAAAGTGCTATGGTTACCAGTGTGAAGGAAAGTGCCTGGCCTAATTGAATTTTTCAAATCTAAAGAAGGTCCTAGTGTGGTTGGTGACTTTTGTATGATGCTGAATATCTATATGATTACAAGTTTGAAAATATACATATATATAACATATGTATGCACATACATAAAGTTATACACTGTATGGCAACTTCTAGAAGTATTCCATATATATTTTTCTTTCAAGGCTAGAAAGGGGTACTTTCTTGTCAGTGATGGAAATGTTCATTTGTTAAGAAAAGGTGCTTATTTGATGATGAGTAATGCTGATCTTTGCGATGATGATTATACATAATCTCACGGAAAGCACTACTTTAGAAACTAAAAGATATCATTGATGGAGTAATCTAATTTGAAAACTGTAATGAAGGAACTTTAACTGAACACCAAAAGTCACTGAATAAAATGACATTTTACCTTACCAAGTGGCTGACACTACAGGCTCAAACCACCACACTTGAATATATTTTTGCATTTTCATGGAGACATGGTTTTGCCATGTTCCCCAAGCTTATACAGTAATTTTTATTATGTGTGATGACAGCACCATAGTCAAATTTTTAAGGAAAAACTTTAGAGATAGATTGAAGCATTTATACAAATAAAATAATATCCTTGAGATTTGCTTCATTAGAGAACTGTTAAATCAAGAAAATGGCCATATTTTAATGTTCTGGTTATACAGAGAGTATAAATTTCTTTATAATAAGAAATTAATTATGTCTTAAGAGATGAAAGTATACGTGGCCTGTCTTTGCTGTGACAATTTTAACCCCTTTCCATTGGGATAAGAATAGTAGAAATTACCAGGAAAGACCATATAATATTGCTATTGTTTAAACATTTAACATTAAATTCATTATAGATTTTAAGATATATTTTAAAATTTTAGTTTGTGTAGAGATGATTTTATTTTATTTTTTTATTTATTTTTATTTTTTTTTTGGAGACAGAGTCTAGCTCTGTCACCCAGACTGGAGTGCAGTGGCGCGATCTTGGCTCACTGCAAGCTCCGCCTCCCAGGTTTACGCCATTCTCCTGCCTCAGCCTCCCAAGTAGCTGGGACTACAGGCGCCCGCCATCTCGCCCGGCTAGTTTTTTGTATTTTTTTAGTAGAGACGGGGTTTCACCGTGTAGCTCAGGATGGTCTCGATCTCTTGGCCTCGTGATCCACCCGTCTCGGCCTCCCAAAGTGCTGGGATTACAGGCTTGAGCCACCGTGCCCGGCCAGAGATGATTTTATAAAAATGAAATGATAACTCACTCATAACTTACCTGAGCTGTTTCCAAAAATTTTCGACACATAGAACAGTAGTCAGAAAGCAGCTAAGTCAAAAAGATGATGTGAAGTTGTCTTAGTATAACATAATTGTACTCTCTTCAATCTTCTGTCTTGTTTGATGCTAGTTTGTCTTCAAATTTATGATAATAAGAAAATACATCATCGTGAGGATGAATCTTATTCTAGAGGTCGAAAGACAGTGATGCATTCATCTGACTTTAAAAGTATGATGAATGCAGTAGAATGCAATTTATGCCAAAACTGAGTTAATAAAATGATACGCAATTGTTCATAGTGTTTTCAAAGAACTTACTGTTTTTAATGTTTAGCGTTAGTGTTTATTTCACAGGAAGAGTACACAGAAAAGTTATCATTAGAAATAATAAAATAATAACATACATCACAGGTAATAAAAGAGACTATAATCTTGTCAGGTAGACAGGATAAGAAAGAAATCAGTGTCCTTCCATAAATACCATATGAAAACTAATTGATTTGTTCTCATAGAATTCAGTGTTTTCTTCTCTGTATAATGCATTTTTGCAGTGTATATGATATAATTATGTGATGTAATGAGAAATAGTACCAATCAATAAATATGGCTATTAAGAGTAGCTGTTGAAGGATTTAGAGCATACACAGAAGCTCCAAATGTCCTTGTAGCTAGAGAGCAAAATATAGTTGTTTTATGCATATGCAACATATCTTTATGCTTTGGTTTGCATCTGAGGTTTTTGACACAGAAATAAAAAATATCTGCTTCATGTCCTGACAAAGCTCATCAACAGAAAAAGTAACTAGGCAGACATGTAGGCCGCAGTGAATGACGGAGACAACATAAAACACAAGCAGTAAAGCACAATGGTGGGGACTTAATTGGAATGTTCTATTGTGTCTACCTCATTTGCTTCTTGCCAGTACCATCCTCCATCTCTATCTGTTTTAAGTTCCAAGCCCAAGGGGAAAAAAACAGCTACAGGATGAGGACTTAAATTCTGGCTTTTGGTCTCATAGTGGCTTTTAACCAAACCACTACGGGACCTCGAAGCCAAGAGTGGGCATCCCATAAGGAGACTCTACTAAAAGGAACTCTACCCACATAAAAAATCTAGAAAGGCAGAAGAAAAAGGAAGAAGATAGAAGAAGAAGAAGGAGGAGGAGGAGGAGGAGCAGAAGGAATAGGACTATATATGATAGGTGCTGAGATGCTGTTTGAAAGCCAAATACTTTCTGACCATTCAGGAAAAGAAATGTAGAAATTTTAGAACTGTTTATTACAATTAAAATATTCTAATTTCTTTCTTTAAAATTTATCAATATCTACCCTTAAAAGTAAAGGAAGGATAAGCAGATTGACTACAAACATTTTCCAAAATTCAAGTTTTCTATATTCACTTACTTAATTGCTACATCTTTAATATGTGATGTGTCGATAAAGTTTAACATTTTGCTGTCTTATCAACCAAACACATTTTATTTTTGACCAGGTGATTTTATAACTTTAACAGATTTATTGTAACTGTGAAATAATGTAGATAACAGGTCTATGTCACATTACCTGAAAACAATTTTTTCTTTAACAGAAAAATACCTAATTTGAGAAAAATAGCCAGATGATCCTAATAAATACACAACTTGTATAACACAGATAAGATAAAAGCTAAAAACAATGGTATATTTTACATACAAGATGAGAACACACTTATTAAAAATAAATAGTTCTTACTCTTGAAATTCTGAATTGCATTTACCATGTCATGCAAATGTGATGTTATCAATTGTGCTTTGAAAGCAGAGAAAAAGAGTGAACATTGTCAAGTAAAATTTCAAGTTATTAGATAGTGAGCACGACAAATGTGCCAGTCTTAGTATCTCAGATATTCTAACCATATCATCAAAATGCAGTCCTGACAACATCTCATGAAAGTACTGTAATGTCAGGAAGAAAAACAGTACCTGCTAGCAGAATATGAAAAACAAGTAAATAATTAAAAGTTCTATTGTGTCTACCTCATTTGCTTCTTGCCAGTACCATCCTCCATCTCTATCTGTTTTAAGTTCCAAGCCCAAGGGAAAAAACAGCTACAGGATGAGGACTTAAATTCTGGCTTTTGGTCTCATAGTGGCTTTTAACCAAACCACTACGGGACCTCGAAGCCAAGAGTGGGCATCCCATAAGGAGACTCTACTAAAAGGAACTCTACCCACATAAAAATCTAGAAAGGCAGAAGAAAAGGAAGAAGATAGAAGAAGAAGAAGGAGGAGGAGGAGCAGAAGGAATAGGACTATATATGATAGGTGCTGAGATGCTGTTTGAAAGCCAAATACTTTCTGACCATTCAGGAAAAGAAATGTAGAAATTTTAGAACTGTTTATTACAATTAAAATATTCTAATTTCTTTCTTTAAAATTTATCAATATCTACCCTAAAAAGTAAAGGAAGGATAAGCAGATTGACTACAAACATTTTCCAAAATTCAAGTTTTCTATATTCACTTACTTAATTGCTACATCTTTAATATGTGATGTGTCGATAAAGTTTAACATTTTGCTGTCTTATCAACCAAACACATTTTATTTTTGACCAGGTGATTTTATAACTTTAACAGATTTATTGTAACTGTGAAATAATGTAGATAACAGGTCTATGTCACATTACCTGAAAACAATTTTTTTCTTTAACAGAAAAATACCTAATTTGAGAAAAATAGCCAGATGATCCTAAAAATACACAACTTGTATAACACAGATAAGATAAAAGCTAAAAACAATGGTATATTTTACATACAAGATGAGAACACACTTATTAAAAATAAATAGTTCTTACTCTTGAAATTCTGAATTGCATTTACCATGTCATACAAATGTGATGTTATCAATTGTGCTTTGAAAGCAGAGAAAAAAGAGTGAACATTGTCAAGTAAAATTTCAAGTTATTAGATAGTGAGCACGACAAATGTGCCAGTCTTAGTATCTCAGATATTCTAACCATATCATCAAAATGCAGTCCTGACAACATCTCATGAAAGTACTGTAATGTCAGGAAGAAAAACAGTACCTGCTAGCAGAATATGAAAAACAAGTAAATAATTAAAAGTTACCTCACACTTTTGTTTCTCCTCTTTGAACAGTCATTGTCTACATCACCACGTGTTGTTTTCAATTGTTAGAAATACTGTTTCTGATGACTCAGATTATGTAGAGTTGCTCGATCACACAATTTATGTGACTAGTAGTGCCAGCTTCTTTGAGTCCCACAAGTCATTTTTGTGGGCAGAGTCCAACTGGGGGCAGATATTCCTAGTAACTGACTGTTTCTCAACCTGAGAGAAGAAGAAATATACTTATGCTACAAAAATGATGATTCTGTCCATTATTCTTCTAATCAGGCTGGGAAGGTCATTTTTTCAGGCTAACACAACAATTTTGAAATAGCACTTTAAACTTTTATATCATCAACAATGTGATCCAATATACAGGTCATTAACTAGAGATACCTTAAGTCAGGATTTTTAGTGGCATTGTTTCTGTAACAGGTTTCTTTGAAAAAGTTATATAATATGGTAAAGTATTAAATTTTCATGGGCTAACACAGACTTCACTTTAAACATTGTGAGTTTACTGATTAAAAAACCCTTTTACTTAAAATAAGTGTATTCAATATACAGTCATCAGAAATTGTTATAAATAGAACATTAGCATTTTCTCGGTTTAAATTGAGCACTTCATAAGAAATATTGTTCTGAAACCTAACAGGTATAATATTCACATAAATATCCTTGGGATGATTGTTTTATCTTTATTTAATTGAGAGATAAAGTCAGTTAGGAATGTATTTAAAACACCTGTGAGAACAGGAAATGCTTCTCTATTTTGTGAAACTGAATACAACTTACACATCAATCCATCTTAGATGTGGATGGCACAAATTAGAGCACATTGAACGGTTATGTAGCTGCAAAATACCAGAAATAAACGGATCTCCATATATTGATGGGTGTGTGACTAAGTAAAAACAAAAGACAGAAGAAGAAGAAGGAGGAGGAGGAGCAGAAGGAATAGGACTATATATGATAGGTGCTGAGATGCTGTTTGAAAGCCAAATACTTTCTGACCATTCAGGAAAAGAAATGTAGAAATTTTAGAACTGTTTATTACAATTAAAATATTCTAATTTCTTTCTTTAAAATTTATCAATATCTACCCTTAAAAGTAAAGGAAGGATAAGCAGATTGACTACAAACATTTTCCAAAATTCAAGTTTTCTATATTCACTTACTTAATTGCTACATCTTTAATATGTGATGTGTCGATAAGTTTAACATTTTGCTGTCTTATCAACCAAACACATTTTATTTTTGACCAGGTGATTTTATAACTTTAACAGATTTATTGTAACTGTGAAATAATGTAGATAACAGGTCTATGTCACATTACCTGAAAACAATTTTTTCTTTAACAGAAAAATACCTAATTTGAGAAAAATAGCCAGATGATCCTAAAAAATACACAACTTGTATAACACAGATAAGATAAAAGCTAAAAACAATGGTATATTTTACATACAAGATGAGAACACACTTATTAAAAATAAATAGTTCTTACTCTTGAAATTCTGAATTGCATTTACCATGTCATGCAAATGTGATGTTATCAATTGTGCTTTGAAAGCAGAGAAAAAAGAGTGAACATTGTCAAGTAAAATTTCAAGTTATTAGATAGTGAGCACGACAAATGTGCCAGTCTTAGTATCTCAGATATTCTAACCATATCATCAAAATGCAGTCCTGACAACATCTCATGAAAGTACTGTAATGTCAGGAAGAAAAACAGTACCTGCTAGCAGAATATGAAAAACAAGTAAATAATTAAAAGTTACCTCACACTTTTGTTTCTCCTCTTTGAACAGTCATTGTCTACATCACCATGTGTTGTTTTCAATTGTTAGAAATACTGTTTCTGATGACTCAGATTATGTAGAGTTGCTCAATCACACAATTTATGTGACTAGTAGTGCCAACTTCTTTGAGTCCCACAAGTCATTTTTGTGGGCAGAGTCCAACTGGGGGCAGATATTCCTAGTAACTGACGGTTTCTCAACCTGAGAGAAGAAGAAATATACTTATGCTACAAAAATGATGATTCTGTCCATTATTCTCCTAATCAGGCTGGGAAGGTCATTTTTTCAGGCTAACACAACAATTTTGAAATAGCACTTTAAACTTTTATATCATCAACAATGTGATCCAATATACAGGTCATTAACTAGAGATACCTTAAGTCAGGATTTTTAGTGGCATTGTTTCTGTAACAGGTTTCTTTGAAAAAGTTATATAATATGGTAAAGTATTAAATTTTCATGGGCTAACACAGACTTCACTTTAAACATTGTGAGTTTACTGATTAAAAAACCTTTTTACTTAAAATAAGTGTATTCAATATACAGTCATCAGAAATTGTTATAAATAGAACATTAGCATTTTCTCGGTTTAAATTGAGCACTTCATAAGAAATATTGTTCTGAAACCTAACAGGTATAATATTCACATAAATATCCTTGGGATGATTGTTTTATCTTTATTTAATTGAGAGATAAAGTCAGTTAGGGAATGTATTTAAAACACCTGTGAGAACAGGAAATGCTTCTCTATTTTGTGAAACTGAATACAACTTACACATCAATCCATCTTAGATGTGGATGGCACAAATTAGAGCACATTGAACGGTTATGTAGCTGCAAAATACCAGAAATAAACGGATCTCCATATATTGATGGGTGTGTGACTAAGTAAAAACAAAAGACAGAAGAAGAAGAACAGCAGGAGATGGAGGAGAAGGAGGAGAAGAAGAGGAAGAAGAAGAAGAACAGCAGGAGATGGAGGAGAAGGAGGAGAAGAAGAAGAAGAAGAAGAGAAGAAGAAGAAGAAGAAGAAGAAGAAGAAGAAGAAGAAGAAGAAGAAGAAGAAGAAGAAGAAGAACAGCAGGAGATGGAGGAGAAGGAGGAGAAGGAGGAGAAGAAGAGGAAGAAGAAGAAGAAGAAGAAGAAGAAGAAGAAGAAGAAGAAGAAGAAGAAGAAGAAGAAGAAGAAGAAGAAGAAGAAGAAGAAGAAGGAGGAGGAGGAGGAGGAGAAGAAGAAGAAGAAGAAGAAGAAGAAGAAGAAGAAGAAGAAGAAGAAGAAGAAGAAGAAGAAGAAGAAGAAGAAGAAGAAGAAGAAGAAGAAGAAGAAGAAGGAGGAGGAGGAGGAGGAGGAGGAGGAGGAGGAGGAGGAGGAGGAGGAGGAGGAGAAGGAGGAGGAGGAAAAGAGGAAGAAGATTCAAAAAATATCTCTGGACCAGAAATACAATATAGGTGGCAAATTAAAGTCATTTTTTCTGTACCAGAATTAGTTATTGACATAGACACAGGTAACTGCTGGCAGAACCGCACATTTGCTTCCTGACCTGTAGGGTGAAGTGACTATAATGTGAAAAGTCAAATGGAAGCCATTTAAGCTGCCTCTACCTGGAAATACAGTAGATCAAAAACAGCCCCAGATCAAATACAGTAGATATCACAGCCCCAGAGAGACTGCAATGATTATTACCACAGTTAAGGACTTGAAAGACACAGAGTTGGTCATTACCAGCACATCTGAATGCAACTCTCCCATATAAGCTGTGCAGAAGCCAAGTGGATCTTGGAGACTGACAGGAGATTTTTGTAAGATTGACCGTGTGGTGACTCAAATTGCAGCTGCTGTACCAAATGTGGTTTTATTGCTTGAGCAAATTAATATTTCTCCTGGTATCTGGTATGCAGCCACTGACTTGGCAAACGCCTTTTTCTTCATTCCTGTCCATGAGACCCACCAGAGGCAATTTGCCTTCACCTGACAATACCAGCAATATAGCTTGAATCTCCTACCTCAAGGGTATGCCAACTCTCTACCTTTGTGTCTTAAGCAATAATGAGTGTTATGGTTGTTCTATTTGTATCACACAAGTTATATTAGTATCATGAGTGTTACATTAGTTTTACCGGAGTTACATCAGTTTTACACACATTATGTCAGTGTTACAGTGGGTATAATTGAATTTTGGATATGTTGGAATTATGAGTGGTATGTTGGCATTATGAGTGTTCCAGTTATATCACAGGTGTCAGAAGAGCATTACAGGTAGAACATGAGTTTTACAGATGTTTGGTTTGTATTGTGGATCATATATTGGTGTTGTGAGTGCTACGTTTGTACCGCAGGTAATACAGTGTTATTATGAGTGTTTTATTGCTGTTACGAATGTTGCGGTTGTATTATAATAGATTAGTATCATAGGTTTTACATTTGTATTATGGCTGTTACATCTGTATTATGGGTGTTATATTAGTGTACCAATATTATATTAGTATTATGGATGTTATAATTTTATGAAGAATGTTACTTTTGTGTCAGGACGCCACAGTGTTGACCTTGCATTGTGGCCACCAAGGCTTGGGTGTAAGGAAGGACCTCGGGGAGCACTGGAAACCAAGGGTTTTGTTTGTTTGGTTGGTTGGTTGTTTCTGGAGACGGAGTCTCGCTGTGTCGCCTTGGTTGGGGTACAATGGCGCAGTCTGGCTCACTGCAAGCTCCATTTCCCGGGTTCATGCCATTCTCCTGCCTCAGCCTCCTACATAGCTGGGACTGCCACCCCGCCTGGCTAATTTTCTTTTTCTTTGCCTTTTTGCTTTTTTTTTTTTTGGATTTTTAGTAGAGACCATGTTTCACCGGGTTAGCCAGGATGTTCTCGATTTTCTGACTTCGTAATCCGCCAGCCTCAACCTCCCAAATTGCTGGAATTAGAGGCTTGAGCCACTGCACCCAGTAGGGATTTTTTATTTCTAAATTTCCACACAAAGAAATTCTACTGGATCCTTGATCCTCAGCAGTCAGAGGAAAGATTTTACTTATGTCTGCCTCCAGCTGGGCAGGAGCCAGCGGTGTTGCTTGGGTCTGTGCAGAGGAGAACGCAGTTCTCCTCCTTTCAGGCTGCAGGCACTGAACAAGGCGCACTCCCAGGGTCTGAAAAGACAGGTTCGCGGGCCCCCTTCTGGTCGCCGGTGGAACTGAAGTACCCACGTGGTCATGGTGCGACAGCTGTGCATTTTGGAAACTCAAATTGAAATGGAGCCTATCGTCCTGTGTGTTTTGTTTGTTTGGTTGGTTGGTTGTTTCTGGAGACGGAGTCTCGCTGTGTCGCCTTGGTTGGGGTACAATGGCGCAGTCTGGCTCACTGCAAGCTCCATTTCCCGGGTTCATGCCATTCTCCTGCCTCAGCCTCCTACATAGCTGGGACTGCCACCCCGCCTGGCTAATTTTCTTTTTCTTTGCCTTTGTGCTTTTTTTTTTTTTGGATTTTTAGTAGAGACCATGTTTCACCGGGTTAGCCAGGATGTTCTCGATTTTCTGACTTCGTAATCCGCCAGCCTCAACCTCCCAAATTGCTGGAATTAGAGGCTTGAGCCACTGCACCCAGTAGGGATTTTTTATTTCTAAATTTCCACACAAAGAAATTCTACTGGATCCTTGATCCTCAGCAGTCAGAGGAAAGATTTTACTTATGTCTGCCTCCAGCTGGGCAGGAGCCAGCGGTGTTGCTTGGGTCTGTGCAGAGGAGAACGCAGTTCTCCTCCTTTCAGGCTGCAGGCACTGAACAAGGCGCACTCCCAGGGTCTGAAAAGACAGGTTCGCGGGCCCCCTTCTGGTCGCCGGTGGAACTGAAGTACCCACGTGGTCATGGTGCGACAGCTGTGCATTTTGGAAACTCAAATTGAAATGGAGCCTATCGTCCTGTGTGTTTTTGTTTGTTTATTTTTGCTTTCCAGAAATAAAGAAACCATTAACTGGACACCACAGAAAATGAAATGAATGCATATGGAAACTTTACAACTTACACAAAAATTTCCTTAACGTAGTCTTGAGACTTAAAATGTAAAACTACACAAATTCCAGAAGTAAGCACAGAGAGCAAACTATGTGACTTTGGGTTGGGTCATGAGTTTTAACATGTAACACCAAAGCCGATTCACAACAGAAATAAGAATTAACAATGAAAGCTTTCTTCAATGAAAAGTTTATACTTTGTGAAAAATTTTATTCAGTAAATAGAAAGACAAGCCACACACTGAAAAGAAATATCTGCAAAATACAGATTGAAGCAAAAAATTGCACCCAAAATATACAAGGAAGTCTTGAAATTCAATAATAAAATAGATTCCCAAATTAAATATTGCTAAAGAACTAGGCAGATAACTCACCAACGAAGATACACAAATGGCAAGCAAATAAAAAGCTATTCAAACTTGTATGACGTTAAGCAACTGAAAATTACAACAATGAGATAGAATGGCTCATCAATATTTGTGAGAACTGTTAAATAGTTCTTAAAACATGACAAATGATTTTCTGGAGGATAAAAAGGAATTTATTTGTTGCTAGAGGAGGATGCTCCACGGTATGGAAATATTTGAAGACAGTGTAAAAGACTAGAATATGTCACCACAAAATATGCCCATCGGAGATTATAATACATTACCCCCAAAATATGCTCCTTTGGTATACAGATTATTATGAAGTCATTATTTTCAGAAGCAGCAGACACAAGAGAATTTCTGGAAACAGAGTAGAAGTTACCCTTTTATAAGAAAAATTTTACATCTACTAAGGAAGTCTTCATTTTAATGGAGATTCCCTCCCCGTACCAAGAAAAGAATGATAACTAAATCAATGGAAGTTCTTATTAAAAGATGTCCAGAAACACTCTCACAAATATACCTAGAAATGGCACTTTTCCAGCTATGTGGGTATCCCTTATTCCTGACAGGTGAACACCTAAATTAACCATCACAGTATTCCTGTCTGATTTGTGCCTACAATTTTAGAATAAATGCCGTGGGTTCTCTATTTGGATCTGTTTGTATGTATGTTTGTACATGTTTTCTACACGTGATATTTTCATATCTCTGGGTTGCAATGTTAAATTAATTCCTAAAATCATTTAGTGTGCTTTATTCTAAATTGGATTTTTAAAAAGCACTGGTAAGTTGCATACTTCCTAAACACTGCAAAAACTTACAAACAGACCAAAATAGTTTTTAAATCAAATTATTTGCATAAACCTTAGGTATCGTAATATTTTTGGCTTTATAAAACAAATGTGTCTTCAAAGTTGTCACTATTAAATAAAAAACAGAGACACT